>VDFB02320338.1:0-62696 GCA_007258455.2 Sequoia sempervirens | reverse complement strand
AGGTATGGCAGATAGGTTGATTGGGTGATTGGATTTATGAATCACAACAACAAGTTGAGAATGAAATTAAAGAGAAGATTGAATAAGCCTATCATACAGTGGTCAGAGGAAGATGGTGTTCACTGCCAGCCATTGAGAATTAATGGCACATCCACTGACTATTGACACCTTCCCATTTTTCATGTCTTGTTCTTGTGCTTTATTTTCAAACACCTAAGTTTAGAGTTGTTCATTCTCTGGAGACATCTCTTTGTAAATCACGAGCTTACTACTGAATAGGGAATAACCCTATATTTGATTGAGTAAATTTTCCTACTTTCCAGGGTATACTTGAAATGATAGAAATGGCATGGCAACAGGATGAGACCATTAGTTTGCACATGAGGGAAGTGTTTTCTCCATCAGAAAGGGATTACTTAATCCTTGTATATTTGCTATGCTAAGAATTTAATCCATTTCAGCTCAAGATTAATTGCTTGTGGAATATACTCTTGAGAAATTTTTCCATTTTATAGGGATCATACCTACAATGTTATTGAAACCTCTTATGCAAAGATTTTGTTTGTTTACTTTTTTTTTTTATCACCAAATGGGAGATGTTGTAATACTCTATGATATTGTTTTATTTTAATATAATTTCACATTGTACAAATGAAGCTACTTTGCACTTGAATGTGTGTGCAAGTGTTTTTGATCTACCATAAAATCCAAAACAACTTAGAAATGAAAAATAAAACAAACACAAGACTAACTCATGATTAGCCTAGTTGGATTCAAAACAAAATAAGATAACAAACAACAAATTTACCTTGTCTTGAATCGATCCTTTCGTTGGCCCTTGATGGTTTATTTTGTGTGCTCCTTTTGATGGAAAGATTCTAAAGTGGATTCAAAATGATGAGGGTTTGATGAGAATTCAAATGGAGGATGTGGGTAGTTGAGAACATGAATACAATGGATAGGATAAAAACTTGAATATGCAATAATGGTGGATGAAGGTAGATGCAAGAGGTTGATAGTTGGAGAGATGAAGTTCTTGATAGCTTGTTGAATGAGAATGTGTTGAATGCATAATGAAAAAAAAATAGGAATGAAAGAAAACTCTTTCATTTTATGGAGATAAGCCCTAAAAAGAATGGATGGTTGAGATTTTTCCACCATGGGCAAGATGTAGGGCTTTGGTGAGTTGAGAACTCAAAAGCCCTCACATTTTGACATGTGGAGGATGAAATCTCCAAAGGACATGATAAATGGAAGGAGGGTACATGATGTGGAGGAAGGACATGTACCTTGAAAGTACATTGGAAGATGAGAAGATTCCTTGGAGGAATAAAAAGTGAATTTAAAATTCACATGATTCGAGAATCTTGTGGATAAGACAAGGTTCCAAAGGGAGAGGTGGAAAGTATCTTGGATAAGACACGGTTCCTAAAAAATTAAGCACTTGTCACATGTGACTTGATGTGACAAGTCAAAGATTCCATGGGGAAGAGTTCACATGTGACTTGATGTGACATGTCAAAGATCACATGGGGAAGAGTCCACATGTGACTTGATGTGACAAGTCAAAGATCACATGGGTAAGAGAAAAAATAATTTAATATTCCTTGGAAGGATAAAAGGAATTAAAAATTCCTTGGGAGGTTAATTAGGCTAGTTAATGAAGGACTAGAAGAGGGTTAGGTGGCTAAGAAATATTAGGGACCAACTTGCAAAATTTGGAGGATGTGACACATCCTAATCAAGGATTAGGCATGTGCACATTTCTAATGATGAGATTAGGAAGTTGGATAAGATTAAAAAAAAGATGTGACACAAGGAATTAAATAAATGTCATATTTATTTAATTCATTTGATGAAATGGGTAAGGTAATTAATTATTAATTGAATACCTTAGGGGTTTAGAATAATTTATGGATATTAATTAAATAATAGTAATATTACTTAATTAATGCAAATAACAAGATGCTTAGATGAAATGGGATAAATTTGGATAAATTAAGTGTCCAAATTTAGGTGTCTACATTTTTCTCCTCTTCTAGATGGTGTTACAAAGTAGCATCATTTCAAAGAATATTAAAACATAGAATCCAAAAGTAGTTGGTTAGATTGAGAAAGATGCCCTAGTCATTCAAAGGAGTGACGAGGAAGAAATATGATGGGAGGGAAGATGAAGGTTAGGGATGAAGGATGCCCCCTCAAGAGGACATGCAGGTTCAAGAGAACATAGGTGTGCTCTCAAAAATGGATGAGATGATGCGAAAGGTATATGGGAAAGAGGGTATAAAGTGATGGATGAGAGAGGATGATAAGCGATAGGATATTGAGAAGCACAAATGGATTTAAGGATGAATGCAATGTTTCCCCAGTCAAGCTAGAAGCTGAACTGGGTTGATGATACAGTGTTGATGAGGGAATGAGATATCCCAAAACAACATGAGGATAGGGAAATATATATATCCCGATGATGATGATGATGATGATGATGATGAAAGTCTGGTTGATGAGGGAAGGAGACATCCCAAAACAACACCAAAGGATAGGGATGGATACATGTTGAGGATGAGGACAATGATGAGGATGAGTGGGTGGGGGGATATTCATATATGAGAGGATGGGGGATACATGCACGACGATGGATGGGAAAACAAGATGCAATCCTAATGTAATTTTCCATCTTTGGGTTACTAATTTTTGCTATAGCAAAAGACACGATACACCAATGTATAAAGGACCAAAGAAGATTAGTGTCTAATGCATGAAACACATAAAAAACAAGAAGGCTATCCCAACACCCCAAATTTGTGATGACCTTGGTTAGACTAGGTATTGGGATAACCTCAACCACACAAGGATGCCCCAACGTAACACAAGACCTCAGGGATCTTGTTGGTTACTATGTGGGACAACCGAGAAGACAACAACAAAGAAAAAAGATCAAAATACACCCCTATGTTGACTAGTCAAAGTACACCATGATATGATGGATCAAGGTGACCATGACAAGTGATGATAGGGAGCTCAAATGATAAAAAAAAATCCAAAAGAATCAAAATATCACTATCAATTTTAAATTTCCTTTGCCATAAAATCAAGGGGATGGATGGGGTTGATGAGGTATGTTAGGAAGGATGCATCCTATTGAGACCAAAGATGGATACTAAACTAAAAGATTGATATGTTGCAGGATACTTAAATTTCACTGAATCTGCTGATACAAGAAGATTTCATTTGTGAAGAACTAGCTAGATAAGGGCATATCTTGATGACATAAAACATGAGACGAGACATAAGAAAAAAAATAGACACACCCTAAAGACCTAGGGGATTAAGGGACGATCAAAGATTAGCCTTGCTTACATGAAAGCACAAAGCCTTGATAGATAGATAAAGAAAAAAGTAGATAATGAAGACTTCGATGGATGATCAAGACAGGATGGAAAAAGGTAGAAAGACCAACGATAGATGATAAAGGAACAAAACTGATGATAGATGATAAAGGAAACCTTGGGGCTAGATGAAATGATTGACCTTGCCTACGTGAAAGCATAGGGGCAACATAGTTTGATAAAAGGCCAAAGACAACTGATGGATAAATGATGATGAGATAACCCTAGATAAGGGGATAAAATGATAGGACCAACACAATGGGATAGGATAGACCTAGTGGATAAGATAGGATGATCACAATAACACAAATCTCAGGGATGGAATAGTTATCCAAATCATCAAAATATGAATTGAGAGAATGATACAGTGAAGAGACAAATGATGAGAAGCAATGGGATATTGGAAAGATGCACAAAGGAAGCATGAGTGACAATGATGAGATAGATGACATTGGATTGCATGGGGAGTAGCCTATAGCTAGATGCCAATAACAAGGGATTATAAGATGGGATGAGGATAAGGAAATAAGGATGGGAAGATAAAAAGGATTGCTATGATGGATGGATAGGGGGATAAGGATAGGGAGATGAAAAAGGATTGTTTGGATGGATTGGATAGAGGGATAAGGATTTGGATGAGGAAAAGGTTATTGGATAGATAAATGGATAGATAATAATTTGGGTGATGAAAAGGATTTCTGTGATGGATGGATAGAGGGATAAAGATGGGAAGATGGAAGGGATTGTTTGCTAGATGAAGGATGTCTCCAAGTACTATGTCACAAAGGAGGATAGATGCCCCCACTCTAAATATGTCATGTATAATGAGGCATGAGCGATGGAAGGTAGATAGATAGGCTAATAAAGGAGTGAGATGGACATGGATAGAATGCATGGATAAGGAAGGGAGATTAATGGTAGCATGACGGGTGGACAAGGAAGGTAGATGAATGCAAATAAGGATGAGCAAAGTGTGTAGATGAGGGGAATGTATGCCAAGAGGTGTCCAAAGCATGTTTGTATCTTTTCCCTTATCTAGATAAAGATCACAAGGAGGATGGAGGGATTGGGATAAATGGGATATGATAAGTAGGATGTGTAAAATTGGTTGGATGGAGGAGACGGGTAAAGGGGGATGGAGTTGATGGATGAAGGGGATTGAGTTGCTCCCAAGTGTGGAAGTAAGTTGGATGGGGGATTTACACATGACACCTATTTGCCAGGTTTTCATCATGGTACTTTATCCAAGGTGCTTGTTTTCCAGGTTTTCACTATTGGACGAATTATTTCTCTTTACTCTTTCTATTTTGTTTTTGACTTTTCTGATTTTGACTTCTTTTTTTACTTTTCTAATTTTCCTGATATTTTTGGATTTTTTGACTTTCTTGGATTTTTGGATAGTAGGGGGATGAAAATGGATAAGGATAGTGATGTGGATAAGTTGATTTAGAAGACATGTGATAAGGAGATGGATGAAGGAATCAAGCATCGAGTTCCATACAAGGTATTAAGAGGCCATGTTCAAAGAAACTGTTGGATGTTGGTACAACCTTATTAGGATAAATGGATTATGCAAGAGGATGAATTAGAGGGAGTTGATGGGGATGATATGTGGGATGATAGATGGGGTGTTGGAAAGGGTATGGATAGAATGATGGGGTAAGTGTGTGATGGAGTGGTGAGTTTAGGACCAACATTGGCAAATGCAGTGGTGTATGTAAAAGGATAGGAGGATTAATGGATTGAGAATGTGTGGATAATGGAGGAGATGGGATAGTGAATTTTGGGACATAAGGACCCAAAAAAAATTTAGGAGATGGAGGATGCATATGATTGGATAATAGATTAGCAACTTTGGATGTTATTATGGATGCTTCATTTGAAGGCATGGAATCTTTTTTCTTTGGTGGGCCTTTGTGGCCAATGGGTTTGATTTTTATTTTTCTTTTTGTCAACATTTATTTTAGAGGAAACATGAGGAGCTTTAGATTCATGTGGATGTTTATATTTATGAATTTTTATTTTAGCATTCAAAGTTCTTTTTGTAGCAATGGGATGGGTGCGAGGAGATGGATGATGTGGATCAATGGAAGTAGGATTATGGGGATTATGTGTAGATGGAGGATGTGTAGGTATGTCCCTTTGTTGATCTTGATTAGGGGACATGAGAGTGGGATGTTTATGATGGGTGACATGGATAGGTGTTGGACGGATGAAAGGTTGAATAGGATGAGATAGAGGAGGTGATTTTGAGATACCAGGGCCCAAAATAGATGTAGTGGGTGGAGTGACATAAGGAACCAAGATGGATGGAGTAGATGAAGGATAGGAGATGGTGGATGGAGGGATGTAAGGACCCAAAATGGATGGAGCAGATGAAGGAGGAATATGGATGGTTTTTTTGAGGTGATACGATGGAGGAGGACGAATGGCAACATATGATTTGGTGGAGCTATGGGAAGAGCCTATATTTTTTTTGGAAGAGGTTCATTGAGGACATCTAGAGGTTTTACCAACATCTTTAGATTGTGAGTCTTGGGAAATAGGTCCAAGACCTTGCATATAGATTTGTTCTTTGACGTAGATGGGCTCCAAAATACCTTCCTCATGAAAGCCTAAACCTTTTCCTTGATAGTTCATGTTCTTAAGCTTCAATCCATGATAGGATTCTTGTTATTTTGGAAACATGATATAATTCTATTATTAGGAGGATGATGGGTGGTATATATGATTTGTTTTTCTTCTACAAGGAGAGCACCATGGAAGAATGTGAGGGTTCCAAGGGGATATACAAGTGATGCGGGGATAGCAGTTTTAGGCGATGATGGAGGATCATGAGAGGGAGATGAGTTGATAGAAGCATTTAGATGGGTGGTATTAGGAGAGGGATTAGGGGATATGATAGGATTTGGATTTGTGGTAGCAGATGAGAGGAGCTCATGTGATGGAGTAACAAAATATTGAGTGACAAGAGGATCATGGGATGGAATGGATGGGGGACTGTGATCTTGAGGTAGACTAGATGGGATGGTAGGATCTTGATCTAGAGAAGGGGATATGTTGGCATGATTTGGATCAAGCTCTTGGAATGACTCATCTTGTGTGGATGGCAGGATGACAAAGTGTTGGAGGGACTCTTCAAGTGGGGAAGATGGAAGGATGGAGGATTCAAAGAATTCATGGGAATGGAATTTTGTGATACTAGGAGTGGGAGAAGTGGATTGGATGTAGGTGTCTTCGATGGATCTAGGAGTTGGGGGAGTAGATTGGATTTGCATGTCTTTGATGGATTGGGTGGATCTAGGAGTGGAAGATGGTGATGTGGTTTGGTTATCTTTGATGGGTTTGGTGGCTCTTGAAGTAGGAGATGGGGGTTCAATGGATTCATAGGATGTGATAGTTTTGATAGCTTGAGTGGTGCTAGGGGTGGTAGCATCAATGATAGGTGTGGGCTGGAGAGAGGTATCATCACTAGTGACCATGGATGATGGATTGGGATGGCATGATTCTCTGACTCCAATGTGTGGAGTGGGGGATTTCTTCTTTGATATAAGTCCTTGGAGAACTTCTGGAGTGAGAAACTTGCATACTCTATACTTAGATGGTGAGGTAGGAGTGAATGAAGGATTAGGGATTGGTAGAGGATTGGGATTATGGATTGGTGGAATAGGGTTATATGGGGGAATGGGATTGGATATAGGTGTAAGAGTAGATGGAGGATTAGGATTGGATGGAGGGTTAAGGTAAGGATATTGGAATGGTGAATTAGGATTGTGGTAAGGATATTGGTATGGTGGATCAATGCTAGAGGAAGTAAATGGGAAACTAAGATAGGGATATTGGGATGGTGGATTAGGACAAGAAGATATGGGTAGTGAATTGTAATAAAGGTATTGGGATGGTGGATTAGGATGGGAAGATTGAGATGATGGATTGAGATAGGGAGATGTGGATGAAAAATTAGGATAAGAAGATGTGGATGTTAGATTAGGATAGGTTGATGTGGATGTTGGATTAAGATAGGAAGGTGTGAATGTATGATTAGGATGGGAAGATTGGTATGGAGGATTAGGATAGTGGGCATATGCAGATGAAGGATTGAGATAGGAGGATGTGGATAGGTGATTAAGATAGGGGTATTGTTATGGTGGATTAGGATAGGAAGACATGGATGTTGGACAAGGAGATGATGCAAGTGAAGGATACGATGAGGATGCAGGTGAGGAAGATAATGGATATCCTTTTTCAAAGGTAGCATAAGGAGTGTGATTAGGCATGGATGAGGAAATAATGGGATAACTTGAAGGGGTGATTGGATTGCAGGAAATGGATGCAGAAAGCTTACTAGCGATGATAGCGCCAAGGGGATCTATGTCATATTCTTCTTGATTGACAAGATGTTCATTATCATTGTCGATGTAATTAGGATTTCCCTTGATTACTATTGATCGAGGATAAGGATTCGTGATGATGAAAAGATAAATAAGATGGATCAACTATTTTGGATGGAAACAGACTAAAGCTCAAATCAAGATTTAGGTTAAGCTCAGATTGGGATTGGATTAAAGCTCAAATTAGGATGATTAGATGATGCGATTGATTCTAGTGATCAAATTGGATTACCAAAGGATGATTACGAAACCAAATCTACCTTGAGATGGAAGTATATTGATTAGGTCAAAGGTGATTAGATAAGGATGCGATTGGATTGGATTGGATAAGATCAATCGATGATTGACGAGATCAATTGATAGATCAGATAGGATGACGAAAGGTATTGGAAAACCTCATTCATAGATTATCCTAGGTGACTTAGGATACTAATTCATTAGATTAAAGGATAAATGGATGATTGCGGCACCGAATCCACCTTGATATTGAAGGTGGATTGATTAGGCTGACGATGATGACTAACTTAGGACGGATGACAATCCTAAGAAGCTATGGATGATGATGATCAAATTTAGATACCTAGATCAATTTGGGTAACTACATCAAATGAAATTTAGAGGATTTGGATGGGGAAAGTGATGATGGATACCTAACCCAAAGATTCTCTCTATGTAATTTAGATGATAGATGAATGTTCTTGCGAGAATGTTGATGGACCAAAGCTCAGATTGGGATTGGATTAGAGGAATGATAGGATTGATTGTAAACCAAGTTCAAGGGTTTTAACTAGATGATGCAAGGTGTTGACAATCAATTTTTTACTAGATTTGGCAATTTTCAAAAGTTATCAAATTTTTCCATTTTAGGAAACTTCATAGACATACCTTTGAGAGTCCAATTTTTTCCCAAAAAATACCCAAAACTAACATAGGATGAATTTCCAACTATCATCCCAAATCTGAGAAGTGCATTTTGAGTTATTAATGAAAATGATTTTTCAAAAACTAAAAAAAAAAATACTAAATTGCAATTTTGAGGGTCAAGATGAAAGTTTGGAGCCTAAAAATGTGTCGAAATGGGGTCCAACAGCCTTAGGGTCTGTTGGGAATCCACATTCCACCTCATAACACAACCACCCATAAAATTTCAACCAAATCGGACAACCAAGTCAAAAGTTATGGCCTCTGAAAGTTTCAACATAAAAATCAAAACCCTCAAAACAAAGTCTAGATGAGTGGGATGGATGGTTTGATGAAAGATATGGACTCTAATGATGTTCTAAGTAGCACCCATGTGGTTTGGTTGATGAAACCATGAATTATGGAAAATTATTGATGACGGGAAAATGGGTGCTCAAAATGAATGAACAAAGGGTGAAATCAACTGTTTGAAGGTCACGTCTGCCCTTGGCTAGTCAGGTCTGCCCCTGGTTGGTTAGGTCCACCCCTGTCTTGTTAGGCCTGCCCCTAGAAGGTCAAATCCACCCCTGGAAGGTCAGGTCCACCCCTAGCTGGTCAAGTCTTCCCTTGGTAGGTCAGGTATTCCCCTGGATGGTCAAGTTTGCCGCTCAAGGTTAGGTCTGCCCTTGGAGGGTCAGGTCAACCCCCGGAGCTCAGGTCCACCCCTTGGGTGAAAAATAGGCATAAAAATGGGTGCACAATATGAGGAAATGGATCTATAGATGAAGAGGATGAATGTTCAAGATAGGGAATGGATTCTTGGAGGGAGGGGACAATGATTCAAAACAGAGGAATGAGTACTCAAAATGAGTGAACAAGTGCTCAAAATGGATGAACGAGTCTCAGAATGAGAGGATAAAGGTTGGGAATAGCTAAACGAGAGCTTGAAATGATAGAAGAGGGTTAAAAATGGATGAACATTTACTTGGAACGAGTGAACAGATGATTGAAATGGGTGAACAACTACTCAAAACATGTAAATAATTGCTCAAAATGGATGAATGATTCTCAAAACAAGAAGATGAAAAGTCAAAATGGATGAAAGATTGCTCGGAATGAGAAAATGAATGATTGGAATGGCTGAACAAGAGCTAAAAATGATAGAAGGTTCATAATGGATGAGAGATTGCTTGGACTGAGTAAATGAATGATCAAAACAACAAATTAAGAGTTTAAAATGATAAAAGAAGGTTCCAAATGGGTGAACGTTTACTTGAAATGAATAAACGAATGATCAAAATGACATAACAAGTGTTCAAAATGATAGAAGGTTTAGAATGGATGAACTTTTACTTAGAACGAGTAAATGAATGATTGAAATGACATAACAAGAGTTCAAAATGATAGAAGAAGGTTCAAAATGGATGAACATTTACACAAAATGAGTAAACAAATAATCAAAACGATAAAAAAAGAGTTCAAAATGATAGAAAAAGGTTTGAAATGGATGAACAAATGTTTGAAATGAGTAAATGAATGTTCAATTGTGGAGATTAACCTTTAGAATAGGGAGACAAATGCTCAAAATGGGTGTATGATCACTCAGATTAGGAAAACAGCTCGACAGAACGAAGGAAGGACACTCAAAATGATGAAATAGGTGATAAAACTGAGTATTTAAGGGATAGGTCTGCCCTTGAAAAATGTTAGGTCCACCCCTGGCTAGTCAGGTATGCTTGTCTGACTAAAGTTAGACAAAATTTGACTAAAATGGACTTAAAATGGACTAACATAGAGGGAAAATCTACCTCTAGAAAAGGTTAGGTCTACCCCTAAAAGTCAGGTCCACCCTTGGACAAGTCTAAACTAGGTTTTGACAAAACTATCTAAGGCAAAGGACCTAGAAGACCACAAACAAAAATCAAAGGACAAGGCTAACTCGATTGAACAAAAAAATATTGGTTTTGCACAAGAAAAATAGTTCAAGCAACACGAACCTAAGATTAGTAGAATGGGTATGGCTGACAAAGTCTCGTATTCTAGGATAAACATGGTTGCTAAGGAGTCCTCGATATACACTTGGTACATGAGGCCCAAACCATGAACACCAACCTATCACAAGCATGAGTTGGGACCCTTAGCAAGATACTAAAGGCTTAGACCAACTCTTCACATCATCTTGGTGCTTCACCAATAATGACATGGTTGGATTAAGGTACAAATTTCACTCTCCCCCTTTTATATACCCTACTGATACACATGGTTCGAATCATCCCTTCCCCTAAGAAAAAGAAAAATGGGAGACTCCAAAGGACTTACTAAGCTACAATTTCTCATCACCCAGGATTGCCAAATAGCGCAAGGGGATTGGATACATCAATAGCCTACTGAAAGCATGACACACAAGGTAAGTTTGACCCCTCCTAGTTAATCTATGTGCCAAAATTACTAAAAAATGATAAACAAACAACTGATAAAAGTTTTAAAATGGATAGCCTACAAGAAACTTGTTAGTGATTTATTTTTTATTTTCCGCCAATAGCTAATCAAATGCTTGCACAAACACAAACAACACACGTTAGGGGGTCAAAAATACTCAAAAGAGCTGAACACAGTGCTTAAATTTTAGTTTTTACCTTCTTGAAAAAGTTGTTTTGGGTTAGGTCCACCATTGGAAAAGGTCAGGTCCACCCCTAGAAAAGGTCAGGTCTGCCACTAGAGGTCAAGTCCACCCCTATGTGGAAAACCTACAAATCTTCTATTTTTGGACTCTATGGAGGGTAGGTCCACCCCTCTGCTAGGTTAGGTCCACCCTCAAAGGTCAGGTATGCCCCTGGAGGAGGTAAATTCCACCCTTGGAGGTCAGGTATACCCTTGGGTGGTTTATACACCCCTGGATGGGAAGGTACGCCTCTCTGCTAGGTTGGGTCCGCCCCTCTACAACTTGCACCTGCAAATAGTGAAAAAATAGAAAACATTAAAGAACAAGACCTGTTTGTGGGTCCCACTAAGTGTACCCGAATGTGTACAGGTGTTTGTGATCTACCAAAAAATGAAAAAGAAAAAAAATACAAGACTACCTCACAATTAGCCTAGTTGGATTCAAAAAAAAAAAGATGACAAACAATAGATTTACCTTGTCTTGAATCAATCCTTTGGTTGGACCTTGATGGTTAATTTTGTGTGCTACCTTTGATGGAAAGATGCTAAAGTGGATTTGAAATGATGAGGGTTTGATGAGGATTCAAATGGAGGATGTGGGTAGTTGAGAACATGAATGCAATGGATAGGATAAAATCTTGAATATGCAATAATGGTGGATGAAGGTAGATACAAGAGCTTGATAGTTGGAGAGATGAAGTTCTTGATAGCTTGTTGAATGAGAATGTGTTGAATGCATAATGAAAAAAATGGGAATGAAAGAAAACTATTTCATTTTATGGAGAGAAGTCCTAAAAAGAATGGATAGTTGAGATTTTTCCACCATGGGCAAGATGTAGGGCTGTGGTAAGTTGAGAACTCACAATCCATCACATCTTGACATGTAGAGGATAAAGTGTCCAAAGGACATGATGAGATGGAAGGAGGGTACATGATGTGGAGGAAGAACATGTACCTTGAAAGTACATTGGAAGATGAGAGGATTCCTTGGAGGAATAAAAAATGAATTTAAAATTCACATGATTGGGGAATCTTGTGGATAAGACAAGGTTCCAAAGGGAGAGGTAGAAAGTATCTTAGATAAGATAAGGTGCCTAGAAAGGTAAGCACTTGTCACATGTTACTTGATGTGACAAGTCAAAGATTCCATGGGGAAGAGTTCACATGTGACTTGATGTGACATGTCAAAGATCACATGGGGAAGAGTCCACATGTGACTTGATGTGATAAGTCAAATATCACATGGCGAAGAGAAAAATAAATTTAATATTCCTTCCAAGGATAAAAGGAATTAAAAATTCCGTGGGAGGTTGATTAGGCTAGTTAATGAAGGATTAGAAGAGGGTTAGGTGGCTAAGAGAGATTATGGACCAACTTGCAAAAGGTGGAGGATGTGACACATCCTAATCAAGGATTAGGCATGCGCATATTTTTAATGATGAGATTAGGAAGTTGGTTAATATTAAGAAAAATATGTGACATGTGAGGAATTAAATAAATGTCATATTAATTTAATTCATTTGATGAAATGGATAAGGTATTTTATGATTAATTGAATACCTTAGGGGTTTAGAATAATTTAAGGATATTAATTAAATAATAGTAATATTACTTAATGCAAATAACAAGATGCTTAGATGAAAAGGGATAAATTTGGATAAATTAAGTGTCCAAATTTAGGTGTCTTATAGAGAATGCAACCTTAAAGCTTCAGATCCAAATGTCGTCTTTTCTTCATCATTATATTGTAGAGATTAATGAAATTACATTATCAAATTTTGTATATATGTATATAGTTTCTAGTTTCTTCTTTTTATTTACATATTCCTATGTATGTTGCAAGATTCATTTTACTAATGTAGATCATTAAAATATACAAATGTAAACATCTTTTTTTTAATCCCAACTCTCATTTTAACATAGTATCGAATGATTCATTACAAGGGAATTTTCCAATATGCATTAACCTTCAAGAAAACAACAAGTACTTCAACTTTCTTACCACAACCATTTAGACTACAAGACCAAGAGTAAAGAATTTTTCTTTTCTTTTCTTTTTTTTTCACCACAAAATACTACATTATCAATATCACAAATGACACATCAAAAAATATGAGATAACATGCCAACAAGTAAGACTTGTTTTTTTTTCTTTTTCCATACAACCAAGCACTAAATTTTCATATTTCCTTATATTTTAAGAGATATAATGAGTGACAAACAACTAATCAAGGCTTTCTCTCCACCCTACCATAATGGCATCATGGAGCCTCGTGGGCTCTAGCCATACCCCCAAGAAAGGAATTGTTTTAGCCCCATAATGATCAATGGAGTCTTTCCTCATTTTTACAAAGAGATAAAACTAACATAGCACTATTTACACTTTCTATTTTCAAATGATCCATACAATAGGTCACCTCCTTACAACCAAGAAACAAGAGCAAATGGAAAAGGAAGTACTTATCTTTTCTTTTATAAGAGATTGAATTCTTGTATCCATCTTTCCTCTCCAACCAAGCCATCTTCATCCCTATCTTCCCAAAGACATGGAATCCTCTCCTTTTCGGATTCTTTCTACCATCTTCACTCAAGTTCTCCAAGAGGAGAAGTGGGTAACACCCCACTCATCCTTCCTCTTCTAGATATATAGGAGTTTCAACTTGCAAAATTTTGGATGGGGAGGTGTGGAGTGCACCTACCCTCATCAATGAGAGTCTTTTCCTTATTAAATATGAAACATGCACTTGAACAACCCCTCTACCATACCATCCTCATTATCTCCTCAAAACTCGTCACTCACCATAATGAGGACTTTTTAGGGGTCAAAACATGTCCTAGGGGTACTATTGCATGCCCAATTTACCCCTACCACTATGGTATAGACCCTATGGGGTTTAATTTTTGCATTCCAACCAAGGAAATTGACCAACAACCCATTTTAAAAACCCATTTAAGGTCCTATCCGAATTTCAACTTGGATAATATTTTCTAAACTTCAACCCCAACTTACATCTCACCTGACTCACAAATAAACACCCTTTCAACACAAAATATAAATTATCCCTTTTTACATCAACCCTCACCATCCTAATGTACAATCATACTAACTTTATATCTTTCCAAGTCTTGAAAGGGGTCATATTCATAACCACGAGAAGATGTTTTTTGAACTACTCAATGATTTTTCCTTCTCGTACTAGCACTCTACTTTCCTGCACATTACCAATGCCATCATAAGAATGATCTCATATCATATTAAATTTATAGCTAAACTAATATTTAATTGTACAACAATTCCATTCACAATTTTAATTCATATTCCCATTCATGATTCCATAACACCTTCACAATAGTGACAATGAAATAAATATCAAGGAGAGATACAAGAATATGGTCATCCAATCACATTATTTATTGTCTCTGTAGCATATCTTACCATCTAATTATGGAAACATACAAAAAATTATGTTTATCATTAATCATATGCAAGTGGTGGAAGAATGCTTGAATTCTTAGATATGCTTAGATTGCTTGTTAGATTGTTAGGTGAAAAATGAGTGAAAGAACCTTATATTTATACTTATCTATGCTTAATATCCTGAAATTACACCACAAAAACCTGACATATGAAGTCATTAATTAAAGGAGGCTAAATCCTTCCAAGATTTGAAATTAAATCCTAAAAATAACTTAAGGGGGACTAAGATGTCCTATGTGGTATCTTAGTCATGAGGCATGAAACCCGGGGCATAGACTTCAAATAGGGGCCCATTTAAGGTGCTTTCAAAATTAGGGTCCCAAGACCTTCGAGTCTTGGAGGACAAAGACACCCTAGGTGGCATCTTAGTCCCCATCAAAAAATCAGGGACACAGCTAGAATTATTAAATTATCATTTATCCTTTGATGTTTGTCAGGATTAACTAGAAAAATATATAATTCATTAGGGTTGTGGATGCAAAATATGACCAATTAAGACATAAATAGGGATAAATAAAGCAAGGTGGGCCCAAAAAAGTGTGAAAATGCAAGGGTATTCATTTTCCTACACTACATCTACATTCATATATCAATACATGATTCCATTCATTTTCCATACTCAAATATTTCTTTTCAATGTAATGCAAGAATACATGTGCAAGAGGAATTCCACATTATATGCAAGAGTTATATTCACTCTAATAAATCAATCATGTAACATTATGAATACCAACCATAATATTCCCATTTAAAAAATATCTTTGATAAAATCTATTTGACATTATGAATATAAATAAAAGACATATATTGAACTGCACAACTATTTTCCATCATAGCATCACATGTCTATTCATTTCCAAGTTTTATAAGTCAATATACATAGTTTGAATTGGCATTTAGTTGCCACTTAGTCTTGTTCAACTTTACATCGACAGTATAATGTATAATAATCAAAGATGGAATTCCAAGACTTATAGCACATGGTCACTTTGTTTACATGTTCAAAGACAAGACATATAATGGTACTAAACAAAAAAACATTATCTTATGCAGACGAAATTTCATTTAGTCATGCAAGAGCAACCCACTTCAGGGTATACACAATCTACATCTCAAGTCACTATCAGAATCCTGATATAATGACATCCAAAGGCTTATGTAGGTCAATATATTGAAGTCATCTATGATATTCAATTTACGCTATAACTTATTTACTCTTGCTTCACAAGGTAAGTTCATTTAATCATTACAATCCACATTAGAAGATTACATATGAGGTAGTCCATCCTTTCTACCACTCTATATTTGATTAAGGAAGATATGTTAACCATCTATATCCATATGTGAAAAATAACTTATTGGACCCATATAACTTCCTCAAGATGCTACAAGGCACTAACCATATAGGTTTTGCACAATTATTATGGGTAATACATTCTAAAGTCATAGGTCTTCTTTCCCATTGATCTACTATGTCTAATTCTCATAATTTTAACTCTTTCTTTCATATAAAAAATGATGCATTCTTACAAGAGTGAGGTACATGCGCATCAAGAAAATTCAACAAGAATAATATTCTAATCATCTCATGAATTTATGTCATCATGCAACAAATGACTCCTATCATTTAGGTTTACCTTCAATATTTTAGTATGCACCAAGCAAAAGTTGGAACAATTCTAGAGTTTCAATGCATATTTAGTATGACATGCAAACACTCTTTTGTCTAATTCTTTTCTTTTCAAGCAATTGATAAGCTTAGGATGCCTTCATCCATTTATTTCCTTCTTATGATATCATGCATACATATGCTCATTTATTGTTAAAAAACAAAGGCACTATGCAAGTTTTTAATGTAACATAAGTTTTCCTTTTAGGCATTAGTTCTACTTAAATGTAGCCTTGAAAACCAAACTCTTGGCTTTAATAATCATATAAATTGCACGTTTTTTTTAATATGCCTTCTACTTAAAGGGAAATGTCACAATGCAAGAATCTATTAACATATCCTATGGTGTGTTCAAATTATGTATTAAATAACATATTAGAAAGATTTCAATACATCATTCATGCTACCTTCTCTTATAGGGTCTCCATGAGTACACAAATAATATGGTTAATGGGTTCTAGCATTCCAAAAATGACCAAAGCTTGTACTAATAGAGCTTATCTAGAGAGCTCAATAGATATGAGACAACAACCACTAAATAAGATATGTAAAGGAATAAGGGAATTGTATCAAACATGTAGGTCTGACATATGGATAAGATATGAAAGAATTTATCTTAATTTCCCAAGTGATGCCTTCTAAGATACACAAGGACTTAGGTCATGCACACAAAAAAATTATGATGTTGAAAACTCAAAAATTGATCAAAACTAATCTTTCCTATGATGAGCATATGTTCCAAAGGCACTACCGTAAGAGTGACCAACCTTTCCTCCAAGAACTCTAAGGAAAGGGACATTGTCCCTTTCTTGTCAGGTATGAACAAGATCTATGAGACACATTCACACAATTACACTCACCAACTTGCTCATGCATTCTGCACTAAAAAATGTTAGGAGGTTCATGCAATCAAGTGTCAAAACTAAGCAAGGTGAACTCAAGGCCCTAGCACTAAACCTTAAGCTCTAATAGAAAATGCAAGGATCACCATAGATTAAACTCAGTTAAATTCACAAAGAACAAAGGAAATGACATGTGTCCAATGTTAAAGAAAAATATAAGGAATTACATTGATTAAATAAGTTTGAAGTACATTTTTCATCTTACATGGTATAGAACATATGGGAACATTTCCCTTACAATAGACCACTTGGTCAATAGCAAGATCATATATAATATACTAAAACTTGAGTCTTCCTGACAGGATCCTTTTGAGTTTTGAAAACTCCTATGACCACTTCAAGGGAAATAACATTGCTAGAGTGTGTTTCCACCCTACCATGAAGTGATGCACTTCCCCAAAATTCTTCCTAAAGAAGAATAATTGACCCAATACAAGGACTAGCAAAGAAAAGTTGATAGAAGTAATAGAAATTTAAATGACAAACTATAACTAAGATGTCAAGAATGACATACATTTCAATGGTACACACTAAACTTTACATATCAGTCAAATAAGGAAAATATCTTCAATTAATCAAGCACCATCCTTGCATATGAAAAAAAAAATCCCAACATTTTCATGAAATGCTCACAAGTACATACAATCAGCTTGATTTCAACCTTCACTATTTATGGGTATATAGAGAATTCAACAATATTTGAATATGCATTTAATAAAGAAATAAAGAGGGTAAATCACATGTTTGTACATTAAAAATGCAACCATGCATGAATAGCCATTCCACACACACATCATGGTATCTAGTCTTCAAACACAAGGAATACACCAAAAATGTCATCATGCTCGATGCTCATGCACACACATAGTTAGACATATATAGGCTACATAGCAGTTCATCTTCAATAATTGGTTGGTTCATATTTTCTTAAAAGCAACGAGATAAATTAGTACAAATACAAGTATATACTAACATGATAACTTATCTATATGCATGCAACTCTTCCATAATCTTGCTAAGTGCATATCAAGAAAAGCAGTGGATCCAATATGAGAACATACATGTATAAGCATGAAAGTGAAATATGCAATTTTAAATAAAGAAGGTATAGCTCATGAATGTATGTAAATACATAGATGTATACTTATTTATGAGTATACATTCTTATGCAAATATAACCAATGATCTGCTAAAGCAGAGATTGAGAATGGGTTCCTATGACTTCTTTATTACATGGAATTTCTCCATACAATCATTAAGAATGTAACATATTTTATTGGATCATAAACTCCTCACATAATATTCAAGTTCTTTGGCCTATGATGGGACATTATTCAATTGTAAGAAAAAATATCCATTAAATTATTGGTTCTATTAAAAAGCTTTATTTAAGTAGATGACCATTTATCCCAATTACAAGATACATCTTATTTTCCCATAGGATAAGCTATGGTCATTAGGGTAAACACTTATAGTCAAATATTTCTCCTATTTCCCTTGAACATTCCCATGATATGCGGGTTAGCTTCAAATTCGAGTTATCTTATAGGTACTTTATGATTTGTTTAGGCCTTAACATTCCTAATCCATATATAGCTTAGGAATAGGACTACCATAAAAGGTGATGAGGGATTTTTCTTCTTCTGGTGAGATAGAGTTACATATAATTCCTAAAGATGCTAAAAAGAAAGCATACATACAACTCTATAAACAACTCCAATCCTAAAATATCTCATGATTCTAAGAATTTATAATGTAAAAGCAAGAATAACAAATGCTTATATCAAAGAAACAAGTAAACTTATCACATTTATCATATACCCATGTTCATAATGTTCATATGACATAGCTTCTAATATAATAGTATTTCGCGTAATTCAGAAAGGTTTAAGAAGAAATGATACTATTATCGTTCATTCCAATATGTTTGGTGAAAAGCTTATGTATGATTCATATTTGGCATAAGCATATAAGATTGTCATATATTTATATATTGTACAGTGTAGACAAATGTATCCCTTTACATTTTCAAACTTAATTTATGAATTAAATATTGAAATGAACTTAATTATGCCTTAATTTATTGTTGTAGTATGTATTTTACATATTCATATTAATTTTAGGGCCCTATTAATTAAAATGGACTTAGTAGTTCCTTATTTTTAGTGTTGTAGAGTGTATAGGTCTTTACACTTTCACACTTATTTACTGCTCCATTAATTAATTGAGGTTAATTTTCCTTAATTGGCCCCTTTAATTCAAATCCAAGCCTAATTAATTACATTTTCTGAAGAGGAAAACTTGACATTCATTAATTCCTAAACATAACACTTCTCATTGAGAAATGTGTGTTCTGGGTAAGTTACCTAGGACCCATTCACCCATGGGAAAATGGCTCCTCACTTAGACCTAGGAACTAAATTTTAATTATTTTTTTGGTACTATTTTTATGATTTCAAATCCATATTCATATGTCAGCTTGCATTATTTGAATTTTGAGAAATTAATGATACATACCTATAAATATAAGGTCATTTCATTAAGTTTCATCTAAGCAATCTAGAAGACTTTCAAGCAATCTAAGAGTATGCAAGTGAGAATTATTGGAGAATTTCAAGAGTATTTCAAGGAATTCAAAAGAAGTTTTATTGAATAATTATTACAGCAATAAAGATCTAATTATCATATCAAAGTCTTCTTGCATCATGCATGTTATTGGAGCTAATATGTGATGTCAATTTCATGATCTATCCAAGCATTCAAGCCATTTTTTCAAATCAATTTTCAAGATCAAGATCCATATCCAATGAAGTCATTTCATGTAAGTTGTAGATCTATGTTTTAAGGTTCATTCAAGGGTTTGGTGAGTTGTGACATTTCTTTGTTCATTCATCATTCCTTTCATGCTATTTTGTTTCATTACAAGTTCAATTACCAAAATGGAGTTTTCCAAGAAAAACCCCCACTCACCATAAAAAAAAATACCCTCTTGATTTGTGTTTGTAGATTTAGGTGGAAGATATCTTGGAGATCTCTTGAAGAGAAAAATTAAAGAAGTTTTCAAAGTTGTAAAAGTTCTCAAGAAAGTTGTCATCTCATGGAAACTCAACTACATCATTTTTTTTTGGCTTTTCAAACCTGAAACTTGGGAAAATTGAGATATTTAGATATGTTGTAGAGGCTTCCAAAATCTATAAAAAAACCCTAAACCAAGATCCATTCACCCCTAGGTGAATGAGTCCTAAGTTAGCTTCAACAAAGCACTTTTATTGACTGTTACACATCATCTTTCCTCTCTTAGATCTGCAATTTGATTTTTCGTTCCATTATTATTAAGTTTTATCTATTATCTATCTAAGTTGTAGATCATATTTTGGGTTTGATTTTCTATTTTTAATAGTCCTCCCCAAAGTGTTGTTTAATTAGGACCCCTATCCTTGCAAAAAAAGGAAATTTGCAGATTCACACTTTGACTTGACTCACCTCAAGGTTGATAGTCCTTTCATTGTGTGGATCTCATTTCCAAACTAATTGAGGAAGAATAGGTCACCCTAATTCAGTTACCAGTCTTACTTTAGTAACCCAACCTATTTTCTTTCGTTTCATTTTGGTGAACCTAACTTTTGATTGTTGCATTTTCTGATTTTGGAGTCCATTTTCACCCTAGATTTGGATCTTTCATTTATTATCATTGACTTTGTATATCATTTAGGTATTTTGGGATTGTGCATCTTTGCATTCTTGAAATCTAAAAAATAAATAAAATTAGTCATTTTGCAAGTCATTTACATAACATTGCATCATCATTCATTTACATTTAAAAATTGATTAAAAAATTGCATATAAAATTAGATATCCTAGTTTATCATTTTATCACATTTTTCATTTGCATTCAACATTCATCTCATAGAAAATTCAAACTTTAACTCATTATTTTAGATCAAAATCTTGAAACCACTATAATCAACACAAAAATTTGCAATTTTTTTTTTAAAACCCTAACGAAGGACCCATTCACCCTTGGGTGAATGAGTTCCTAATTAGGGTCATTTCCTAATTTTTTGGGCATTGAAACATCTATTTCTGAATTTTATTTTGTTGTTTTCAGTTTTTTGTTTCAATTTGCAGAATATTTGTTACTTGAAATTGATCATATTTAGCTTCATTTGATAAATTTAGTGCATTATGTGATTTCAAAATTTCATTTACAAGACATGGGTAAACCCACAAAAGTCATTTACAATTCAAGTGAAGAAGGAAAAGTTTCAAAAAATTGACCCCTTGCAAAAAAAAATTGGTTTTTGGGGTTCAAATGAACCCTTTGGTTTGAGCAAACCAAAAGAGGGTTTGAATTTTCACCCTAGTTCAAGCGAACCAATTAAATGCAAGGTCCCACCATTCCTTCCAAAAAACACAAAGAATTTTTTTTTTGAAAGGGGGTTCACTCGAAGCCCCCCTGGTTCACCCAAACCCCCCTTTTCCCACCTTCTCACCCTCTAGCACCAAAAAAGTACAAAATTTTCCATTTCAAAGCTCGGGTTGAGGATACAAATGGAGGATACTTCACATACCCAACTGGATGATGGTAGTCCTTAGAATGAGCTATCCAACAAATACAATTTTAATATGTTTTGGTTTTATTATATATTTGTTATTTTAGTTTTATTAAACATAGGTTTTTCTCCTAAAATCAAGCTCTTTATTTTGCACATGTGGAAAAATACTAGATTATCAAAAAAAAATTGAAAAATATGAGTGCACTAGATATTGAAGTCCTTAACAAAAAAAATTTAAATTTTGATACATACAAAAAAAAGTTATAAGTTATACAGTCCACCTATTTCTGAATTTTAATTAGTTTGACTTCGAAACTTGATTAAGGAAAAATAATTCAATTAAAAAATACCTAACCAATTTTAAGCATTAGATATTGTAGTTACAAATCTAAATTTGAAAAAATAGAATTTTATCCTTCATCGAAAAAAAGCTATGCATTATGCGGTGAGTATCACTCCTTAAAAATGTTGTTTACTGAAAAAAAAAAACTAGTTTTGAAACGAAAAAAAAGATGTCCAATCTGATTCCATTTTTTTTTTTAAATTATATTTAGAATCTACAGACAAAAATGTGACAAAACACTAGTTTGCATCATCTTCAAATTCTTCACAGTTTAGCTACTATAGGTGCCCGAAAGTGAAGATTAAGTTAGAAAAAAATATTTAAGTGTCCAGTTTGGCCAAAAAATGTAAAATAGTATTGTGGGATCATGCACATCATTTTCAAGTTTTTACATAACATAATAAAAAAAATTCTTGTTTAAAATCTTAAAATTACATTAAATTCTAGGTCATTGCATTACATTTCACCTACTTTCCATTTTGGGTTTGCATTGAGTTTGTGAAACTTGTATGAGCTTTACAACTTGGTGTCCTATTAGCAATATTGTTGTCAGATGTAGTTTGAGACTCATGTCATCCCATGATAGACCATTCGTCATGGATATTGGGTTCTCCAAATCTTTCACTAATAGTGTCGATAATCAACCCTCTATCGATCATAGTCTTCATACCTCATTTTCAATGAATTTTCTACCTACAAACAATGTTCATGATGTTTCTAATGTCGCACAAGAGAACATAAGAAGGATGGCTGAAGAAATAGAAAAATTTCAAACCTTTGTGACTTCTAAAAACATTGCTAGTAGTGTCATTCCTGCTTTAGATAATGTGAGGAAAATTATTAAAGATGAACATGGAATAGAAATTTTGTGTTTCCTCGCTTACGCTGTTAACAAGGACATTAAAAATAAAGATAATGATAATATGCATACCATGGTCAACCTCATTAAATTTCAACCTCATAAGGGCCTAACTATTAATATGTCACTTGAAACTGCTTTCTCACAACAAGACATATTTAAACATGCACCCGATGGTCCTCTTTACACATCTGGAATAATCAATGAAAATCCTACTAATGGGAGATTAATTGATCATGTTTGTGTAGATAATGTGATCATTAAATAACTCCTATTTGTGCATGATCTTTATCAAGATACATATGAAAAAATAAAAGCATGGATCAAAATGCATAATGGTTTTACTTTCCCTATGATTAGCTTAATAAATCTCCCTCTAAAGGTTGGACCAAAAAGAAATAAATTTCTCATTCACTATTATCCCATCATTGGACCAATTTCATGTGAAGTTAGGCTATCCATGGCTTCACTCCATGAATGTTGTCCTGTCGGTTGTGCTATTGCTTGTTTTTTACTAGAAAAAGAAGAAAATCAAAATCCAAACTTGTCTAAAGCAGTGCATGATACCTCTCCACCTTCGTCGTAACATAAAAAACAACAAATTTCTATGGATATTATCATTATACCTCCCATTTTGATTAACTTAGATGATGATAATGGAATTGCAAAGAGTGATGAAAAAGTGCATAATGAGTAAAATTTAATGTTTTCTTCTTCTATGAGCTTAAACAATGATCCTCCTAATAAGAGTGTTGAACTTGGTGCTTATCCTAATTGAACACTTGATCTTGTCCCTTTGGCTAGTTGTCCACCTTCCAGATATGCTGAGCAATATTGTGATGTGGATGACCTCCTATAGGTTAAATCACATGTGCCTTATTATTTTTTTGCTTAATTTTCTTTTGCATGTTTCTTTGTGTGATTTCATGCGCATAATGTGATCCCCGCGTACTATTATTTTTGATGTATCTCTCTCTCTCTCTCTCTTTATGTGCATTCGTCTATTTGTATCTACATTCTTCCCTATGTCAAGTAAACATTTATCTTTTCATTTATCTTGTGTTTTCCTTTTAGGGATGACACAAGGCATAAAGACATTTAGGTCTCTTCCATGTTGACCTAAAATATTTTCTTTGTTTTCACTCTCTATGTGCCATTCTTCCTGTTATGTGAGTATTTGGGGAATGATGACATTTTTGAGCTCTATAACAACATTGTAGTAAAGATATATTGGCCCAAAATCGATAGATCCCTTATGTGTTTTTGGGGAAACCCCTTGCTCTCTCTTTCATGATGTAGTTTCATTTGGGAACATATGACTTGGAATAGGGATTTTTGAATAAGCTCTCATGTCTTCTTTATTGGTTACTTTAAAGAAAATTTCTCACAACAATGGTGTAACAATTTCTTTAAAGTGGGGCATACATTGGAAAATCTCATGTTTCATTCTGTGATTTTCTTTCTTCTTGTGATGCATCCTTTTCTTGGTGGTTTAATTGGGTTTGATGTCCTACAAGAGTGTGAACTTTATTATTTTACCATAGAAAAATGGATCTTTGGACATTTTCATGGTCATTTAAAGGTCTTTTTCCTATGATTCTTGGCTTATTTTTCTTAGATTTAATGTTATAATGTGACTTATACATTCACATTAGGCCTTGAATATTCAAATTATTAAGATTTTATGATGTCTTGTAAAGGTGTTGTGAAATGTTGTAACACATTTCTACACTTTCTAGACTCTTCTTATTACAATTCATCTAAATATCCCCTTTTTATCCCTTACCAAGTCTTATTTTAAAGTGTTGTATAGTATTGAAACAAACTCTCATGCTCTTCTAGACTTGTCACCACTAAATACACCTTTTTTTATGCTTTATTTAGCCCCTTTATGCACTTACAAGGCTTAATTGAGAGTGTTTTTGAATATAAACCTAACAAATATCATTAAATACAACTTAATTCCTAACACCCACTTGCTTGCCTTGAGTGGGACCCATTCACCATGGGTGGAAAATGAGTCTCTCTTGGAACAAAATTCAAAATAATTTCAAATTTCTTTTAGGTTTTTATTCATTAAGACCTTAGGTCAGCTTATGATGTTGTATTTTTGGGAAATTAGGGCATAAGTGTATAAATATATATTTTCCCCTCATTTTACCATCTAATCTGATTCACTCATCAACTCATTCAAACATTCACTCATCAAAAGCATCATAACATTCAAGCATTTTCTATCATTTAATCAAACAATTATCAAGCATCTTGGAGCAACCATTGACATATCTTCAAACTTCTACAATAAGGGTTTGGTGAGTTCATGGCACTTACATGTTAATTGTTCATCATTCCTTTCTCATTTCATTTCATTTCACAGGGTTTGATTACCAAAGTGGAGTTCGACCAAGGAAAACCCCCATACTCTAACCCTTAACCCTTTTTCTCCTGTTTGCATGTGTTTGTAGGTTTTGTAGGAAGATTTTTCAAGGAGAAAGGTGTCAAAAAGGTGTTACAAATTCATCTAAGTCATCATAGTAAACATAAGGGTATGTGCAGGATCATCATGGAAAATTAACCCCTTAAGTGGCGAAAAATTTGGAAAAATTGGAGTTAGGAAACTTGACGTAAAAATTTGAATAAGTTATCTATATTACTTCAAAAGTATGTAAGAATAGAATTTGTAGCAAATTGAATGTAGTTTCTAAACTACTAGGTTTAGTTAAAAAAAAATCTATTTGGTGAAAATTTAAAATTTCAATGTAGTCTAGTACTTAAATTTTAGGGAAAATATAAAATTTAGGTGTTTGTCTGACCACCCTAACCACAATAAAATGATAATATTTTTTTATAAGATTTTAGATATAAGTAAAGGACTCATGTCACGATGTGATGCATATTTTTTTGTAATCTTTTTCCAAGTAAGTAATTAATTATGATTTTTTTATTACAAATTTTAAAAAATATAAAAACTTGTATGTCTGACCACCTTAACTTGGTCAAAACTTCATTATTTTTTTTATTTTTTTAATCCTATAGTATGGGAAGCATAAAATGTGACACATGTTTCAGATTAAACAAATGTGATACTATTTGAAAGCTACATATATTTTTCAATTAGCCTATCAATTAGGACTTTAGTCGTAATTCAAATAGAAAATGAATAATAATAATTTATTCAATTCAAAGTAAAGCATAATATATATTGGTGGAAAGCTGGGAATCTCCTTTAATAACCCTTTTTGTTTCTTCAATTTTGGGTAAGAAAAAGTCATTAGCCACATACCCTACACATACCCATCATATTGCCACTTTTTGGCCCATCATGATCATGCACATACCCATAACCCTAATTGGAGCTTGGAGACATCATTCAACCTATTTTATGTAGATTTGGATTCGTCAACCTGACAAGAAAACAAGTACAAATTTGGACCCACAAAATTGACTTTAGAATTTGAAGATTTTTGTAGGTGGATTGATTCACCATCAATGGCGAATGAGTCCCACTACCAGACTAGAGAAAGTGGTTTATGAGGTTTTCAGTTCCTGGCATCCTGAAACCTATTTCAGCATAATTTACTAGAAGTGAGACTAATTCGCCATCTGTGGAAAATGAATCCTAGTGGTCATCAACAGTGATTTCTGAAACATTCCAAAACCTTTTAACATTAAAATTCTACCTCAAGGTGCACACCATTCAATTTCATTGAGTTTTGTTTTCATTTGTTTATGTTTCTAGTTCATATCTACATTTTACACTATGTTTTCAAACACTTCATATTTCTTAGATTTTGCATAAATAATCAATCTATTTTATCAATTTGTTGCATTTAGATAATTGCATTTAGGCATATTTTCATTTTATTTGCATTAGTTTGAGTGAACCACCTAGATTTTGTGTGGGGTGTATCTCTCTCCTTTAGGTGAAAAACCCTAATAGAGCAAGAGAGTCATAGCATCCTAAACCACAAAAAATCTATGGTTCACTTAGTGTATGGCCTTCCTCTTAGTGGTGATGTGTAGCATCCTACTCTTTCTTACAAACATTTACCATGAATTATTCACCAAATAGTAAATAACTAAAATCATAGATGAAAAGAGGTATAATTATTATTTTTTATATGATTATGGAGCATGCTTCTATATAACTGTTACCATAAAGATGTAAAAAAACCATTTATACAATATTTTCTAACTAAAAAGAACAAAAATCTATCACTTTTGTATTTCAATGAAATGATTACATTATTTTAAGCTAAAAAAATAACTTACAAGATTAAGGTCAAAGATCTTGCATCTAGAGTTTTTCTTTCTTCCAAGACTCGGCATGCCATCTGCAAGAGGGAGAGCATCACCTGGGTGTTTTACCTCCAACCATGGACTTAAGCGGTCCCCTGAACACCTTCCTAACTAGAAGTGGCCCTGCCCTTCAATGAAGGGATTAGTTGAGAACCCTCTTAGTTTTGCCATCTGAGCCCTGGTGTTGTGTCCTACTTAATACCATTGCACAACTATGGATACCTTCCAACTATATTCAACATCTGGGTATGTGCAGGATCATGATGCGCCAAAAAGTGGCAATATGGTGGGTATGTGGCTAACAACTATCTTTTTACCCAAAATTGATGAAATGAAAAGGGTCTTTAAAGGAGACTCTTAGCTTTCCACCAATATAAATTATGCATTACTTTGAATTTAATAAATAATTATTATTCATTTTCTATTCAAATTATGACTCATGTCTTGATTGATATGCTCATTGAAAAACATCTATAGCTTTCAAATGGTATCACATTTTTTGAATCCAAAACATGTGTCACATTCTATGCTTCACATACTATAGGATTAGAAAAAAGAAAAATTGAATTTCATGAAGTTTTGACCAAGTTAAGGTGGTTAGACATACGAGTTTTTATATTTTTTAAAAATTTGTAATAAAAATTCATAATTAATTATTTACTTGGGAAAAAATTAGAAAAAAATATGCATCACATCGGGGCATGAGTCATCTACTTATATCTAAAATATTATAAAAAAATATTATCATTTTATTGTGGTTAGGGTGGTTGGACAAACACCAACTTATTTTTTCTGTGAAATTTAATTACCACTGCATTGAAATTTCAAATTTTCACCAAATAGATTTGTTTTTAAAAAAAAACCTAGTAGTTTAGAAAATAAATTCAATTTGCTATAGATTGCATTCTTACATATTTTTGAAATAATATAGATAACTTATTCAAATTTTTATGTCAAGTCGCCTAACTCTGATTTTTCTTATTTTTTGCTACTTAAGGGCCTATTTTTTCCATGATGATCCTACACATACCCATCTTTGAATAGCTAAGTATCTAGGTTACAGTGAACCAACAAGTGCATGCAAAGACAACTGCACTCACTATGGCCATAGTATTTGTATCTGTATACCTTGAAATTCCTACTACTCTAAATGTGTGAAATAACTAAGAAACATGAATAACAAAATACCAAGAACACCTCAAGATTAGCCAAAAGAGTGATACAACGAAAAGGAATGCAAATAAAATGAAACACAAACACTTTTACCTCCCTTGTTGTTGATACCTCTTTGATTGGCCCTTGTTTGGATTGGTTGTGTGCTCCTTAGATGATTGTTTGAATGACTATATGCAAGATTCAATATGCAAGATGATGAACAAAGATGGCTAAATGATGGCAAAAGGATTGAGAGTTCAAATGGACATCATGTAGTTATCAAAATGCAAAGTGTTCTAAAAATGCCCTTGAGAAGGGGGTATTTATAGAGGAACTTGAATTCTCTAGAGAATTCAAGGGTCAAGATTGATCCAACAAGGTCAAGATGAAGGGCTATGGTGGGTTGAGAACCCACAAGCCCTCACATCTTGACATGTGGAGGGTGAAGTGGACAAGAGGATATGAGGTGGAGATGAGTTGTCAAAAAGGTACATGAGGTGGAAAAGGACATGCACCTTGGGGGATGAGAGGATTTCCACAAAAAGGGATTTCTTGTCCCTAAGTGGGAGTGAAAGGGACATTTGAGAAATTTTGAATTCCTCAAAAATCTACATGGGAAAGTGAAAGGTGGTTGGGGATATAAATGTGAATTAAAAATTCACATTCATAGGATGATCTAGAGGATAAAAGGTGGGCTCCAAAAAGGTGGGACTTGGTCACATGTGGAGATTGTGACAAGTCCAAGGTGGGTCACATGTGGAGATTGTGACAAGTCCAAGGTTCTAGAAGCCTTGGAAGGAATGGAATGTGAATTAAAAATTTACATATAAAAGAGGGGAATCTAGAAAGAATAAAAAGGAATTAAAAATTCCTTGGAGAATGATTAGGCTTAATTAATCAATAATTAGAAGATAAATGAGGATTAGAAGCCAACTTGCAAAAGTTGGAGGATGTGACACATCCTAATCAAGGATTAGGCATGTGCACATCCCTAATGAAGAAATTAGGAGATGGATTAGGATTAGATGAAAATGACATGTGAGGAATTAAATAAATGTACTATTTATTTAATTCATTTGATGAAAAGGGGATTAAGGAGGGTAAGGTATTTAATAATTATTTAAATACCTCAGAGATTTGGTAGAATTAAAGATATTAATTAAATAATAGTAATATTATTTAATTAACTCGGATAAAAGAATGTTTAGATGAAAAGTGATAAATTTGGATAAATTAAGTGTCCAAATTTAGATGTCTACATTTTCCCCTCTTTGAGATGGTGCTATGAAGTAGCATCATTTCAAAGAATATTAAAATATAAAACCTAGAAGAAGATGGTTAGATTGGAAAATATGCCCCAGTCATCAAAAGGGTGACTAGGAAGGAAGACGATGGGGCTGAAGATGAAGAGTTAGGGATGAAGGATGCCCCCTCGAGAGGACATGCAGGTTCAAGAGAACACGGGTGGGCTCTCGAAATAGATGATGTGATGCAAGGGGAGATGAGGAAGATGATGCAAGGTGATGGGTAAGAGAGTAAGTGATATGGAGATGGATGAAGCACAAATGGATTTCAAAAGGTGATGTTGCCCCAGTCAAGGTACAAGCCAAAATGAGTTGATGATGGATGGAGTGTTGTCAATGAGGGAATGAAGGATCCCAAAACAACACGAGGATAGGGAAGGATACATCCCACTAAGTGGTATTGATGAGGAAAGGATACATTCCAAAACACTATTAAAGGATAGGGAAGAATACCTCCTGATGATGATGATGAAAGTGTTGTTGATGAGGGAAGGATACATCCCAAAACAACACCAAAGGGATAGGGAATGATACTAACGGATGATAATGATGATGACGGGTCAAGGCTGGTAACAAGACTGGGGACAAAACCACAGATTTGATTAGGTGATTTGTGCGAGATTGAACAGATAAGGAGAAGATTGATTTGTGAGATTGAAGATTTGGTTTGATATCAAAAGATTTGGACTACACATGGACGAAAGCTCAGATGAGGGGTTTGGTTAAGCTCATATTGGGATGAGATTAAAGCTCAGACGAGGATTGAATTGAAGACTAGAATGGTTGAAGGATATGATTGGATTGATTCTACACCGAGTTCCGGAGTTTAAAAGGGCATAAGATGTTGACAATCAGATTTTTCCCAATTTGGCAATTTTCAAAAATTGTCAAATTTTGCCATTTTAGGAAACCTCAGGGCCGTATGTTTGAGAGTCCCAATTTTTTCCAAGAAATACCTATTGGGGAGATAGGATGAATTGCCAACTAACATCCCAAATTCGAGATATGCATTTTGAGTTATGAGTGAAAACAACTTTTCAAAATGCTGGAGAAAAACACTAAATTGGGATTTTGAGGGTCAAGATGAAACTTTGAGGCCCCGAAAATGGGTCAAAACGGATTCCAACGACTTTCAAAAATCCCGTTGGAAATCCCTTCGTTATCGCATAACGCAACTACCCGTCAAACTTCATCTCAAACGGACACCCGAGTAAAAAGTTATGGCCTCCGGAAGTGTCGGGGTAAAAATCAAAAATCAATTTTGAAAAATCGAAGACATGGGTTTTGTTCGAGGAGGAAAATTAGAAAATGGGTCGGGATCGGTTTTTTGAAAAAGAGAGTAAAAAGGTGCATTTGAGGGGAAAAGTTTGGGAGAGGAAAAACACATACAAAGTGACTATGCGCCCAGCTGAACCACTTCCTTGCATCTGCTTGTGATCTACTGCAAGGGCAAAAGCGGCCTTCTGCTTGTAGAAACTCTAGCAGGAGGGTGGGGAGCGGCTCTAGTGTTTGCCGCCGCTTCTGCGTCGAGGTGCGCCGCCCTGCATGAATCTGAGGGAACAGAGCCTCACCTAGCATGGCTCCATATATGCGCCCGGCCTCTCTCTTGGCCCGAGGAGACGGCCTTCTGCGTGGTGACCCTTATAGGCTCCCAGAATGACCGAGGCTGGCACTCTTGTGGTGAAACTACTGAGCAGAGTGGAGAAGCGGCGCTTCTGTAGGAAGCGCCCTTGACCCCACCCTATGCCCAGGCCAGGCCTTGGGATTCTCAGAAGCGCCCATGGCTTTGGGCTTGTGAAGTGGCTTGAGGGAGGAGGGAAAAGAAGAAGGGAGGGTGGGGGATGGGTAGGGGATGAAAAAGAGGGGGAGTAAGGGGGATGGGGTAGGGGGAAAAAGGGAAGGGGAGTAGGGGATAGGGGATGGGGGATGGGGAAGGGGCTGAGGGATAGAGGAGGATAGGGGATAGGGGGTAGGTGGGGGTTTGAGGGATAAAGGGGATGGGGGATGGAGTTGAAAAAGGGATAAGGAGGAGTAGGAGATAGGGGAAAGGGAGTAGGGGATGGGTGGGGATGGGGAATGGGGAAAAGGGAAGGGGAGTGAGGGGACTAGGGATAGGGGATAGGGGATGGGGGGAAAAGGGAAGGGGTAGGGGATAGGGGATATGGGATGGATAGGGGATGGGGGATGGGGGGAAAAGGGAAGGGGTAGGGGATAGGGGATATGGGATAGGGGGATGGATAGGGGATGGGGGATGGAGGGAAAAGGGAAGGTGTAAGGGATATTGGATAGGGGGATGGGGGATAGGTAGGGATGGGATGGGGATAGGGGGATGGGGGATACATGCAAGGTGATGAAATAGAAAATGAAATGCAATTCTAAATACAATTTATCATCTTTGGAACACTATTTTTTTCTATAGCATAAGACACAAGACACCAGGGTATAAAGAACCAAGGCGGATTAGTGTCTAATGCATGAAATAAACACAACAGACAAGAAGGCTATCCCAACACCCCAAAGTCACCAAGACCTTGGTCAGGCCAGGTATTGAGATAACCACAAGCACAAAAGGATGCCCCAGCATAACACAAGACCTCAGGGATCTTGGTGGGTACTATGTGGGACAACCAAGAAGACACAAATAGACATAAAAAGATCAAGATATGCCCCTATGTTGACCAATGAAAACACACCATAATACAATGGATCATGGCGGCCTTGACAAGTGATGATAGAGAGCTCAGATGATAAACAAAATCCAAAAGTATTAAAAGATCACAATCAATGTCAAACGTCCATTGCCATAGGATCAAGGGGATGGATGGGATTGATGAGGTCTGTTAGGAAGGATGCATCCTGTTGAGACCAAAGATGATGGATACGAAACTAAAAGATCGTTATGACGCAGGATGTTCAAAATTGATTAGATTTGTTGATACACATGGATCTCATTTGTGAAGAACTGGCTAGATAAGGGCATAGCTTAACGACACGACACAAGAGAGACAAGACATAAGACTGACACATCCTAAGGACCTAGGGGCTCGAGGGCCAATCAAAGATTAGCCTTGCCTACGTGAAAGCGCAGAGCCCTCGTAGTTTAGAGAAAGGTGGACGACTGACTATGATGGAGACCTTGATGGATGGTAAAGATAGGATGGACAAAAGGAAAAAGATCGATGATAGATGATAGAGGACCAAAGTGGACAATGAAGATCGATGATGGAACCCCGGGGGCGGATCAAATGATCGACCTTGCCTACGTGAAATCGCAGAGGCAACGTAGGTCGACGAAAGAAAACAATGGATAAAGGATAATAAGATGATAGGAGAAGTGGATAAAAAGAGGGGACCGTTATGACAAGATAGGATAGACTTGGTGGATTGGATAGGATGATGACGATCACATAAAGCTCAGGGATGAGATAGTTATCCAAGGCATGAAAATGACTTGGGAGGATGATATGATAGATAGATGAGTGATGAAAAGTGATAGGAGATTGGAAAGATGTGCAAGAGAAGCAGGGGTGATGACAATGAGATAAATGGCATTGGGTTGCATGGAGGGAGGCCTATAGCCAGATACCAATGACAAGAGATTGTGAGATGGGATGAGATGAGATGAGACGATGACAAAGACGAAAGAAACGGATAGAGACATAGGATGGGGGACGGGTTTGACGGATAGGAACATAAGGATTGGGAGACAAAGGACGCTAAGATAGACGGGGCAGACGGAAGGATGCCAAGGATAGATGGATATGAAGATAAGGATGGGGAGATGGAAGGGATGCTATGATAGATGGATAGGGAGATGAAGAGATGTTATGATAGATGGATAGGGAGATGAAGGGATGTTGTGATAGATGGATAGGGACAGAAGGATTGGGAGATAAAAGGGATGCTAGGATAGATGGATACGAAGATACGGATGGGGAGATGGAAGGGATGCTATGATAGATGGATGCTATGATAGATGGATATGAAGAGAAAGATGGGGAGATGGAAGGGACACTGTGATAGATGGATAGGGACAAAAGGATTGGGAGATGAAAGGGATGCTAGGATACAGGGATACGAAGACAAGGATGGGTAGATGGGAGGGATGTTGTGATAGATGGATAGGGAGATGAAGGGATGTTATGATAGATGAATAGGGATAGAAGGATTGGGAGATGAAAGGGATGCTAGGATAGATAGATACGAAGAGAAAGATGGGGAGATGGAAGGGATGTTATGATAGATGGATAGGGAAAAAAGGATTGGGAGATGAAAGGGATGCTAGGATAGATGGGGAGATGGAAGGGATGCTATGATAGATGGATAGGGAGATGAAGGGATGTTGTGATAGATGATGTCTCCAAGGACTATGTCACAAAGGAAGCAGATGCCCCCACTCTAGATATGTCATATATGATGAGGCATGAGGGACGTAAAATGAGTGGATGATAAGATAAAGGAGATAACTGAAGGAGGGCAGGATGGGTGACTAATTAATATGATAGAGCATGGATGAAGGGAATATATACCAATAGGTGTCCAAAGCATGCATAGATAGGTGCCCCAATTTTGATTAAGATCACAAGAAGGATGGAGGGAATGGGAGATAAATGGGATATGATGGTAGGATGCAGAAAATAGGAGGGATGGAGGGATTTATGAAGAGGACGGATAACAGGAAGATGGGTGCATAGCTAGAAGTATAGTGGATGGAGGGAATGTATATCAGGAAGTTGCCCCCAAGTGCAGATGGGGAGTTACGCATGACGCCTATTTGCCAGGTTTTCATCATGGTACTTATCCAAGGCGCTTTTTTGCCAAGTTTTCACCATTGGATGGATTATTTCTCTTTACTTTTTTTTTTCTTTTTTGACTTTTTTGACTTTTTGACTTTTTTTGTGGATTTTTGGACTTTTTTGAATTTTATGCAAAAGGAGATGGGTAAGGACATGCGATAAGGATCAAGGTGTTAAGAGCCCATGTTTGAAATGACTGTTGGATGTTGGTACAACCTTATGGGGATAAATGGATTATGCATGAGGATGAATTAGGGGGATTTGATGGGGTTGATACATGGGATAATGGATGGGATGCTGGAAAGGGTATGGATAGAATGATGGGGTGGATATGTGATGGGGAGATGTGTTTAGGACCAACATTGGCACATGTGGTGGTGGATGTGAAAAGATAATAGGATTAAGGGATGGAGGATGTGGGGATAATGGAGGAGATGGAATGGTGAATTTCGGGACATAAGGGCCCAAAACAGACTTAGGAGATGAAAGGGGTGTATGATTAGTTTTTGGATTAGCAACTTTGGATGTTCTTACAGATTTTTCATGTGATGGCATTGCATCTTTTTTCTTTGGGATCCACATGGTTTTGATCTTTGCTTTGGTGGGCCTTTGCGGCCTATAGATTTGATTTGGATTTTTCTTCTCTTCACCATGTATTTTAGAGGGGACATGGGGAGCCTTAACAACCAAAGTGCTTTTAGTAGCAATGGGATGGGTGTGAATGGATGGATGATGTGGAGGATACATGAATGGAGGGATGGAGGTAGGATTTTTAGGATGATATGTGGATGGATGATGTACAGGTACGTGCCTTTGTTGATCCTGATTAGGGAACATGAGAGTGGGATAGTTATGATGGGAAACATGGATAGGTGATGGATGGATGAAAGGATGGATATGAGATGGAGGAGGTGATTTTGGGATATAGGGGCCCAAAATAGACGTAGGACCTGGAGGAAACAAGGGCATGGTAGATGGAGGATTGGAGATGGTAGATGGAGGGATGTAAGGACCCAAAATGGATGGAGCAGATGAAGGAGGAAGATGGACAGTTGTTTTGAGGTGATATGATAGAGGAGGAGGGATGGCCACATATGATCTGGTGTGGTGATGGGAAGAGCCGATATTTCTTTTGGAAAAGGCTCGTTGAGGACATCTAGAGGTTGTACCAACATTTTTGGATTGCGAGTCGTGGATGGGATACAAGTCTATAATACCTTTCTCATGAAGGCCTAAACCTTTTCCTTGATAATTCATTTTCTTGAGTATTCGATCTAAGATAGGATTTTTGTTATTCTGGAAGAATGATGCGAGTTCATTATTAGGTGGAAGAGAAGGATTGGTGTATATGTTTTGTTTTTATTCTACGAGGAGACCACCATGGAGGAATGTGAGAGGACCAAGGGGGTATGCAAGCGGTGTGGGGATAGCATTTTTAGGTGATGATGGGGGATCATGAGAAGGAGGTGATGGGATAGCAACCTCAAGAGAGGGGGTAGGGGCCATGATAGGATCTGGATTTGTGGTAGTAGGCTCATGCGATGGAGATGGAGATGGAGCAGTGGAAGCTTGAATGACAAGGGGATCATGAGATGGAATGGATGGGGGACTGTGATCTTGAGGTGGAATAGATAGGATGGTAGGATCTTGATCTGGAGAAGGGGATATGTTGGCATGCTTTGGATTAAACTCTTGGCGTGACTCATCATGTGCTGGAGGCATGGTAATGGAGTCTTGTTGGGACTCTTCAAGTGGGGAAGATGGAGGGATGGAAGATTCATGAGGTTCATTGGAATGGGCTTTGGTGCTACTAGGAGTGGGAGGAGTGGATTGGATTTGCGTGGATCTAGGAGTAGAGGGAGTGGATTGGGATTGGGCGTCTTCGATGGATTGGGTGATTAGTGGGGGTTCAATGGATTTAGTGGGTTCAATGGTTTCAATGGTTTGAGCAACACTATGGGTGGTAACGTCAATAATAGGTGTGGTATGGAGAAGGGTCTCATCACTAGCGACCATGGATGATGGATCTAGATGGCATGGTTTTATGACTTCAAGATGTGGAGTTGGGGATGGATTCTTTGTAATGAGTCCTTGGAGAACTTCTGAAATGAGAGACTTGCATATAGTTGGCTTGGCTGAGGTGGTAGAAATGGATGAGGGATTATGGATTGGTGGACTGGGGTTAGATGGAGGAATGGGATTGAATGTTGGGCTATGAGTAAAAGGGGGATTTGGATTGGATGGAGGACTAGGAGTAGATGGAAGACTAGGATTGGATGGAGGGTTAAAGTAAGGATATTGGAGCAGTGAATTAAGATAGGGGGACATGGATTGTGGATTAGGACAAGAGGATATAGGTGGTGTAGTGGGACAAGAGGATGTGGGGGATGGATTATAATAAAGGTATTGGGATGATGGATTAGGATGAGGAGACATGGATGTAGGATTAAGGCAAAAGGGTGTGGCAGTAGGATTAGTATGGGAAGATTGGGAAAGAGGACTATGATAGGGGGACATGGATGGGGAATTGTAATAGGGGTATTGGGATGGAAAATTAGGATAAGAGGGTGTAGATGTATAAGAGGATGATGTAGATGAAGGGCATGACAAATATGGGGATGAAGAAGGTATTGGATATCCATTGTCAAAAGGGGCATAAGGAGCATGATTAGGCACAGATGAAGGTATAACAGGATAAATGGAAGGGGTGATTGGATTGTGGAAAGTGGGTGGAGAGATCTTACTAGTGACAATAGCATCAAGGGGATCTACGTCATATTCTTCTTGATCGACAAGACTTTCATTATCATCGTCCACGTAATTAAGGTTTCCCTTGACTACTATTGATGGAGGATGAGGATTCATGATGGTGAAAGGATAAAGAGGATGGATAAAAGATTTTGGATGGGAACGGATTAAAGCTCAAATCAGGATTTTGGTCAAGCTCATATCAGGATTGGACAAAAGCTCATATTAGGATGATTGGATGGGATTGCTTTTGATTTTGATGGGATTTGGTAGATGGATGATTAGATCGGGTAGATGATTAGATGAATTTGATAGGATTGGTGTGATTGGATAGGAAGAAATGGAAGGTACCACTAGATAGAGCTTGAAAAATTGAGCAATTTTAGTTTTTGAACGAAGTTGATTCGATGTACGGTTTGTAAATGATGGGCCCGGGAAGTTAAAGGGGCGTAGCCAACATTTTGCAGTAAAATCAGGGGCGTAGACAGCTTTCTGCAGTAAATCAGGGGCGCTACCGCCTTTCTGCAGTAAATTAGGGGTGCTACCGCCTTTCTGCGGGGGCGCTACCGCCTTTCTGCATAGGGCGCTACCACATTTCTGCATAGGGCGCTACCGCATTTCTGCGTGGACAAAGCTTGGTTTTTGATGGCAAAGGCTATGGCAAGGACACGAAATGATAAAACAAGTCCAAAGTATCAAAAATTTGATAGATTTTTCACGAGATAACACCTCAAGTAAGCACAATCCTATGATTAATATTATGGGTATGGCAAGGAAAAGTCTTAATCTAGGATGCACAAGGCTTCTAGGGAGTCCTCGATATACTCTCGGTATGTGAGGCACAACCGTGAACACCAGTCTGTCACAAGCGTGAGTCAGGAACCCTAGCGAGATACTGAAAGGCTCGGACCAACTCTTCACATCTATCTAGGTATCACCCTAGCTTCGACGCTCCGTCAATTACGATGCAACTGGATTGGGGTACAACTTTCGTTCTCCCCCCTTTATATACCCTGCCGGTACACGTGGTTGGAATCATCCCTTGGGGTGACGAAATCCCCAAGCAGGTCCCACTAAAAGGAAGACACCAACTGTTTCCATCTACTCCCCAGGCTCACACGAAGTGCAAGGGGAAAGTGAAAACAAATCAATGCCCCCTTGGGTAACACAAAAGTAAAAAACCATAGCAAACAATGAGATTTAATCCCCCTAATTAGACTATGTTTGAGGGCAGTAAAAGATAAACTTTTTTTTTTTTTGAAAGTCTGATTATGTAGATGACCCTGCAAACAAATGTTAGTTGTCCTTTTTTCGCCTTTGGTCAAATTTTGCCACAATATGCTGCAAAAACGTTAGTGAAAAATAGCAATATTCTTGCCAGAACAACATTAGAGAGTTATCACGTGAATATAGCAAAAAACTAGAGCAAAAACGAAGTCAAAACACCTATTTTACCTTCCAAAATGTGTTGTTTTGGGGCGCTACCGCGCTTCTGTGAAGGGCGTTGCCGCAGTTCTGTAAAGGGCGCTACTGCACTTCTGTGAAGGGCGCTACCGCACTTCTATAGGGGCGCTACCGCACTTCTGTGAGAGGCGCTACCACACTTTTGTGAAGGCACTACTACACTTCTGTAGGGGTGCTACCGCACTTCTGTGAAGGGGCTACCGCACTTCTGTGGGGGCGCTACCGCACTTCTGTGGGGGTGCTACCACACTTCTGCGAGCTTTTCCTGCAAAATCCTTAACTCAAAGAAACATTAAATGCAAGACCCGTGTGTGGGTCCCACCAGGCGTGCCAGAAATGTATACCTTAGAATTCCTACTGCTCTAAATGTGTGAAATAACTAAGAAACATGAATAACAAAATACCAAGGACACCTCAAGATTAGCCAAAAGAGTGATACAACGAAAAGGAATGCAAATAAAATGAAACACAAACACTTTTACCTCCCTTGTTGTTAATACCTCTTTGATTGGCCCTTGCTTGGATTGGTTGTGTACTCCTTAGATGATTGTTTGAATGACTATATGCAAGATTCAATATGCAAGATGATGAACAAAGATGGTTAAATGATGGCAAAAGGATTGAGAGTTCAAATGGACAGCATGTAGTTATCAAAATGCAAAGTGTTCTAAAAATGCCCTTGAGGAGGGGGTATTTATAGAGGAACTTGAATTCTCTAGAGAATTCAAGGGTCAAGATTGATCCAACAAGGTCAAGATGAAGGGCTATGGTGGGTTGAGAACCCACAAGCCCTCACATCTTGACATGTGGAGGGTGAAGTGGACAAGAGGATATGAGGTGGAGATGAGTTATCAAAAAGGTACATGAGGTGGAAAAGGACATGCACCTTGGGGGATGAGAGGATTTCCACAAAAAGGGATTTCTTGTCCCCAAGTGGGAGTGAAAGGGACATTTGAGGAATTTTGGAATTCCTCAAAAATCTACATGGGAAAGTGAAAGGTGGTTGGGGATATAAATGTGAATTAAAAATTCACACTCATAGGATGATCTAGAGGGTAAAAGGTGGGCTCCAAAAAGGTGGGACTTGGTCACATGTGGAGATTGTGACAAGTCCAAGGTGGGTCACATGTGGAGATTAGCCAAGGTTGAAGCCTTGGAGAATGGAATGTGAATTAAAAATTCACATATAAAAGGGAATCTAGAAAGAATAAAAAGGAATTAAAAATTCCTTGGAGAATGATTAGGCTTAATTAATCAATAATTAGAAGATAAATGAGGATTAGAAGCCAACTTGCAAAAGTTGGAGGATGTGACATCCTAATCAAGGATTAGGCATGTGCACATCCCTAGTGAAGAAATTAGGGAGATGGATTAGGATTAGATGAAAATGACATGTGAGGAATTAAATAAATGTACTATTTATTTAATTCATTTGATGAAAAGGGGATTAAGGAGGGTAAGGTATTTAATTATTATTTAAATACCTTAGGGATTTAAAATTAAGATATTAATTAAATAATAGTAATATTACTTAATTAACTGAATAAGAGGATGTTTAGGCGAAAAGTGATAAATTTGGATAAATTAAGTGTCCAAATTTGGATGTCTACATTTTGCCCCTCTTTGAGATGGTGCTATGAAGTAGCATCATTTCAAAGAATATTAAAATATAGAACCTAGAAGAAGATGGTTAGATTGGAAAAGATGCCCCAGTCATCAAAGGGATGACTAGGAAGGAAGACGATGGGGGTGAAGATGAAGAGTTAGGGATGAAGGATGCCCCCTCGAGAGGACATGCAGGTTCAATTAAACAATTTTGCATTTCAAGGAAGCAATGTAGTTCACAATTCATTTATCAAGAATAAAGCAAGGATTCTACCCTTTTACTGCTTAAGTATTCTTGCCACTATAACACCTAGGTGTGCTTATTAATTATTTTACTGGGTAAACCCACAAAAGTGGTTTACAATTCCAGTGATGAAGGAAAAGTTGCAAAAAATGACCCCATGCAAAAGATTTAGGTTTTTGGGGGTTTGAATGAAAGTTTTGTTTGAGAAAACTAAAAGAGGGTTCACTGGAACCTTGGTTCGAGCAAACCCATTAAATGCAAGGTCCCACCATTGCTAGAAACAAACAAATTTTTTTGAAAGGGGCTCGCTCAAACCCCCCCTTGTTGGCCAAAAACCCCCTTTTCCCACCTTTTCACCCTATAGCACAAAAAAATCCAGATTTTTTCCCTTCAAAGCTTAGGTTGAGGATGAAAATGGAGGATAATTCACAAACCCAACTAGATGATGGTAGTCCTCAGAACGAGCTATCCAATGAATATAATTTTAGTATGGTTTGGTTTTATTATGTATTTTTTTTAGTTTTATTAAACATAGGTTTTACATTGAAAATCAAGCTCTTTATTCTACACGTGGAAAAATAGCGGATTATCAATTTTTTTTTGAAAAATATGAGTGCACCAGATATTGAAGTCCTTCATCCAACAAAAAAAACAATTTTGATACATACAAAAAATGTTACATTGTATACAATCTGCCTATGTTTGAATTGTAATTAGTTTGACTTTGAAACTTGATTAAGGAAAAAATATTGAATAAAACACTATGAAACCAATTGGAAGCACTACACATTATAGTTACAAATCTAAATTCAAGAAAATAATAATTTTATCCTTCATGGAAAAAAAATATGTTGTATACAGTGAGCGTCACTCCTTAAAAATGTTTACTAAAAAAAAGTAGTTTTTGAAGGAGATGGAAAAAGAAGTTCAACCTAATTCCAAAAAATTGAAAAAATTATATTTGGAATCTATAGACAAAATTTCTATCACAAAAATCTAGTTTGCATCATCTTCAAATTCCTCACGGTATAGTTGCTATAGGTGCCTGAAAGTGAAGATTTAGCTAGAAAAAATTATGTCAATGTCTAGTTTGGCCAAAAAATTTAAATTAGTATTGTGGCATCTTAAAAATTGTAAATCAGTACTTCTACTTTACTCATGCTTTATTTATAGATAATAATTTTGATCTTAATTATTAATCGATAGAATACTTAAGCTAAAGATTCCTTCTTGTTATAATCTCAGATGCTTAGTGTTTTAGCTTCATTATAATGGACTCCTTAGAAAGTGAAGATTTCTGAGGTGAATAACTTATCTAAATTATTGGATATTTCTCACTCAAACACCCAAGTTACTTTCATGTAACTTCTTGGGTCTTGGCTGCAACCACTTGATTGAGTCTTAACCCAAATCCTTGAGACTGGTAACTTTTATGATAATACTTTAAGAAATTTTTGTCACAAAATGATATCTTCTTGACCTTCCCATTCATTAATGTAGTATGAATATTACATAGCCAAGTGTGAATCATAAAGGTTAGATCTCCAATAATAATATAACTTCCTTTAGGTTTTAGTCCTCCATGCAATTCGGTGCAATCATGTTAACTAAGGTTAACCACAAGTGTAGACCTACTAATCTAGTCTCACAATAAATTTTCTTAACATAATTCTTACTCACCAAGTTAGCATTTAACATGTTTGGTCAAATTACTTGGGTGCTAAATCCCTTGGTTGTGTACCTGCAACAACTAGGGTCTAGGCTACTGCCTCTAATTCAAGTCCCAACATGGTTCAAAGGGTTTTACCTTCTCACCCACTCTCAAGTGTCTTTAACCATATGGACAAAACCATGTCTTCATGAAGATGTACATAAGGTTATATAATAGTATATAGGAATCCTTTACAAATACCTCACCTGTGTGTTTTCAATAAGGAACATATCAAGGAAGGAAAGAGGTTTTCCTTTCCAAGGGCCAAATTATTATTACAAGGTCACTCAACAAGTAGTTATTAAAAGACCTCAAGAATAGTTATATATTACTCGAGTAAGCATTCTTGATAGAAAATCTAGCACTTAGTTGTGCTTCAGTCCTTTCTTCCACTTATTTACTTCTCAATTATTCAAGCTTGGTTCTATACCAACCAATGAACTATGGTTTGATAAATTACCTTTTAATAATGGAAAGAATCTCATAATAAGAAATGGTGATTTCATGATGCATCCCTAGACATAACTATGTCAAGGAGGGTTTGAGGGTAACATACCTTGAACTTCCTTTTTAAGCATCTAAATCACTCTAAAACAATCAAGAATTGAACTTTCTTGTTGTGGACATTTAAATAAATCTCACAAAGATTCATGAATGATGTGGATTAAAGGAAACATTGCCTCACTACTAGTTTTCATAACCATTATTATCACAATGTATACATCTATACAACCTAGGAAAAGAATTTATCCAGGCTGGGTGATCCCACAATAGTGGTTTACAATTTTTGGCCAAACCAGACACTGAAATTATTATTTTTAACTATATCTTCACATTTGAGCACTATCGTGGCTAAACCATGAGGAATTTGAAAATGGTACAAACTAGAGTCTCGTCACATTTTGTTTTTAGACTCTAAAAATATTTTTTTCAAAATTTTTGGACTCAGATTGCACTTCTTTTTCCATCTCCCATGAAAATTGATTTTTTTCAAAAAACAATATTTTTAAAAAGTGATGCACACTGTATAACACATAAATTTTTTTCCATGAAGGATAAAATTATATCTCTTTCTAATTTAGATTTGTAACTCTGATATCTAGTGCTTCCAATTGGTTAGATAGTTTATTATTGAATATTTTTTCTTTAATCAAGTTTTGAAGTCAAACCAATTACAATTTAGACATAGCGAGGTTGTATAATGTGTAACATTTTTTGTATATATTGAAATTCAATTTTTATTTTTGTTCCAATTAAGGACTTCAATATCTAGTACACTCATATTTTTCAATTTTTTTTTTGATAATCTGCTATTTTTCCACATGTGTAGAATAGAGACCTTCATTTTCGGTGAAGAACCTATGTTTAATAAAACTAAAAAAACAAATAAATAATAAAACCAAAACATATTAAAATTATATTCATTGCATAGCTCGTTTCAAGGAATATCTAATTCCAGAGGGGTTTCTAAAGAATCCTTCATTTTCATCCTCAACCTGAGCTCTAAAGCATAAAAAAATAGACTTTTTTTGTGTCTTAGGAGGGGGATGAGGGGAAAGGGGGTTCGAGCGAACCTCTAGAGGTTTTCTCGAACTCCTTTTCTATGAATTTGTTTTTTTTATTGGTGGCCAAAATTTAAAGGGGTTCACTCAAACCAGTAGGTTCGTACAAACCCCCAAAATCACTTTTTTTGCTTTGGGGTCATTTTTTGTGAGTTTTCCTTCCTCACTTGAATTGTAAACCACTATTTTGGCTTCAACCCCCTTATAAAGGAAAGAAAGAATACTTTCCTTATAATGAAGATGATAACCCATGTTGTCTCTCCACTAATAAGGCTTTAATCTTCAAATAAATATGGAAGTAGCAAGAGATTGAGTGAAGCCTTGTCAGCAATAGTAGGACAACCGATTTACTCTTTGAAAACTACCTTCTTTTGGTCAGACCTTTGGAATGAAGTTGAATAATAATGGAAACTCTTTCTAACCTCAATACATGGTCATTTTCCTTTATGATCGAGGCTTTAATCCAAGCCTCAAAAGTTTAACTTTCATCTTAAAGATAAATGATAGATCAAGGGCCTTTGGAACAACACAATCATAAGCTTTGAAAGCTCTATCGAGTCATTGACACCCATTGGCTACTGCGAAGGTCTCATAACTATATCATTGTCCAAACTTTCACCAACTGTGAGGTTTTGGGAGGTAGGTGATTTTGCATGCCTCATATGGAAGGAGGCATTGTATCCGACCCAAAGGAGCCTCTCCCCTCTATTATGATTGGTGGATATTTCTATTTATTTCTTTTAATTTTTTATTAGCATCAGTATTTCTGATCTGATAATACTATCCCCCTCCTTAGTCTTACCATACAAGGAAAAATGAATAATGCCCCTGTTATCACCTATGGTTACCATGATAATATCTCACTCCCCCCCCATAAAATGGCCATGCCCATGGTGCTAAAACAAGAGGTAGTTTACAAAGCAGTTATAGGAATTAATTGCCTTGAAAGTTCATTTCCAACTAAACGTCATGATTCATATCTTCCCAATATACGAGTGACTTACTTGCAAGATATTTTTCTAATAGAATCAATTACCATCCTCACTTTATGTGATGAGAGCCACAATTTTCAACATGGAGAGTTTGGGTTGCAAAGAGATAAGATTATGCCACGTTCGTGGCATTCTATCTACAGCCATAAATGGCTCCCATTAGCATTTTCAAATATCATAAAAAATTTCCTCCCCAACATCATTAGTTGTGGCCTTCTAAAAGACATTTTCATTCCCAAAATAGCTATAAAAAGTTAGTTATTCTGCTATAAGTGCATGGGAGAAGCCATGGCCACAAAGAGGTAAGATTGAATTAGAAAACGATGAAAAGATTTTTCCACCTTCGTGTGGTTTCCATGTATCCTTCAAAGATTAAATTTGGTGCCTACAAATTGTGTTGAATTCTTGTCCAAGCATCACAAACATCACTTAATTAAATAGCTTAGTATTATGATTATCAAATCCGCATAGGGGTGACAAATGTATAGTCAAGCTCCTCTATTTAAAGAGTCAATCTTAAATATCCATCATGACTTAACAACCGACATAAGAATTAACATACAAGCTACATGCTTACAAAGTATTAAAATTTTAAACCAATATATTTTCGTGAAACATAGGGTGATGATGTAAAATATACACCAAATTATATTGGTATAATCCATCATTTCAAAAATTGACATCAACAATTTCCTTTATCAGTTATCAAGCTTTTATAAGCATGCTATTGTTAGTTACCAAATAATTATAATCTTTGTATACAATATGCAATGTGTATGCATATTTATTTCCTAGTAAACATATATGGAGGAAGCACACATATATAGACACTGATATATATAAGCATATATTTCCATATTATATTGAGAAATAATTTTTATTAGATTAGCAATTGCTAATAAAGATAGCAAGGTTATGGTAATATGGTAAAACTTACTTGAGATGCAACAAGAATCCCTAGACTTAAACAAAAGCAATGGTTTCCAAACCTAATCATCAAGGTGACAAGTAACTTAGATGGCAGAACTAAGGACTGTCAACTTTACCCTTCTCCCAAGCAATAGTCCCCCTCTTTCTCTCTAGAGGTGTTCAGATCACTCTTGCAATCCCACAAAAAAAATAAAAAATAGGTAGTTAGCTTGGAAACCATTACCTCACAATCATATCATTACAAATTCATTAATCATTTTATTTAAAGAAAAAGAATCATCTCATAGCATTTCATCAAATTCATAGTAGCAAGTAACCATCATCATTCCATTGAAAACAATGATATAACATTGCATAACTCCATCATAATATGTAATTTTCATGTTTTCATAATCACACAATTCATCATAATAATTACCATAAAGTTAAAAGTAATTTTGGAATCTAGGGTTGGGTGTAGCATACCTTCCCCCAAGTTAAGAATCATCATTTGTGATGATGTAAAGTATCATAACATATAAGTAAACAAATGATAAAGTTTTTATCCATGTTTTCATACTCATGTCAGAGATAAGGAAGATTTTATGTTGATATCATTATAATTATGTCTCATACCTCTGTCCTTTGCAATCTAGTCCCACTGGACATTGCATTGAGTGACCTTGCTAATACGAAGGTGGATACTGCTTAATTCGATCACTCTTTAATCTTACATAGAACTAGGGTGCTGCCACAATAATGGGTTACACTTTTTGGGACATCCTAATTTTTGCTTGAAATAAGATATTTTAGAAAATACAATGATTTAAGACTTTAAAGGTTCCATTTAAACAATTTTAATTAAAGAGGGATTGATCAAAACCACTTGGATAGAACCTTGTTAGATTTAAACCATACCTATAATTGAATCTCCTCTAAACCTATCAAAATGTTGATAAAAAACCACTTTTGATTTACCTTTTGGGTGATCAAATGAATTCATTTAAAACTTATGTTTTGTAGGTAAGTATTCATTATTATAAGCTTCCCAAAAAGTATAATTTTAAATATGTTTAATTTGATTATTATATTTATTTTTTATTTCTTGTGAATGTAGGATTTTTCAATAAACATCAAGTTCTTTGTTTCACACATACGAAAAAATAGAAAAATAGAGAAAAAAAATTCTAAAAAATACATGTGCACTAGGTATTGATGTCCTTATTCCAACGAAAAAAGAATAAGTTAATTCAAATGAATTCAAAAAAGTTATGTAGGTTGAAGTACACCTCTGTCCAAAATATAATCACGTTGAATTAGAAAATTAATTAAAAAAAAAATGTAATGAAAAATTATGAAAAAATATCCATGCCCTAGATACTGGTGTGAAAGAATTGTATTTAAAAAATTAGAATTTTTTCCTATCTATTAAAAAAGTTATGCGGTCTGAAGTAAACATCACTTTTTAAAAATGTTGATTAGTAGAAAAAATAAGTTATTAAAAATTACATAAAATGATTCACAATTCATTTTTTAATTTAAAATAATAATAATAATTAGAATCTACATAAAAGATCTAACAAATAACTAGTTTGATTCATCTCCAAATTCCTAATGGTTCAGCTGCTATAGGTGTAAGAAAGTGAATATCTGGTGAAAAATCCTAATTTTAATGTCAAGTTTGGCCAAAAAATTGTAACCCATTATTGTGGGATCACCCACTATCTTGGTATTCACTTAACATTGAAAAAAATTTCCTATCTAGAATTGGCTCATGTTAACCTTTTTCTTGATCAACCTAATTTTCACTTTCTTTTTAATATATATAGCATTTTTGGACCAAGGAAAATCCTATCTTCTAGCTTTCCTAGCTTATAGGAATTTTGCACTTTCTTCCATGCAATGCTTTAAATGGATTCTTTTTAACTTATAGAATGTTATGAGTTATCAAAAACAATCTTAACAAATGGAAGATAATCCTTCCACTAGTATTGTTGACCCAAGCAATACACATACAGTAGGTTCCCCCCTAATGCCTGATTTACTCTCTCAATTCAACTACCTATCTCTAGGGAATATGTTGAACTTTTGTTCAACCGAATTCCTAGTGAGGTGAAAATGTTTTTCCAAACCTTGAAGTTATATGAGTGTCCCTATTTGAGATAATCTTCTCTAAAACATTATGCAATCAACATTATTTTACACATTTGTAGTTATCACTAGTACCCCACTTGTCATCATTTGTTTTAATGCAAAATTGATTACCTTGGTGAGCTTAACCACCACTACCAAGATTTTTTTGTGCTTATCCATCACTTGCAAAATAGTATTATTCTAAAATATTGACATAGGAGTGTAAATGATGATTTTGGTTTGACCCCTCACAATGCTTTGCTCCTCCTAGGGTTTTTCACATAAAAGGAGAAAGGGGAATGGATGGACACCAAAATGCAAGGGTTTAGACTCAAGAATAATGTTTTTGATAAAGGGAAAAATGGGTTTTACAAGGACTTGAAACCACCAAGTTTACAACAAAAGAGAAAGGACTAAAAAGTCCAACAAAAAAAATAGGCTACTCAAAACGAGAAAACTGGAAAAAGTAGCAACCACTCGCAAATGAACAGGGGGGTTAGACAAAAAACCAGCCGAAAAGCCAAGAAAAAGACTAGCCGCAACTAACCCAGAGTCTTTAGAATAGACTCAATCTCAGCCTCTAGGTTTTGCATGTCCTAAACACCCTTCTTAAAGGTTTGAATCATCTGCGGCATAGGAGGATCCTTCCTCTTCAAATTAGCCCTAGTTCTCTTTGAAATATCAACATCCTCATCTTGATTTTTATCATTGACCTCTTCCAAATCAACCACTAAAGACCCCTGTTGAGATTTCTCCAATTTTTCAGTCATGGCATTGATGATGATAGCATTGTGTCTTGCCATCCTATTGTTCTGCTTGGCTATAATTTAAACAGTATTTTTCATTTTATCCAACTCAATTTCAACCCTAATGTTAATGAGATGTATTATGCCTAATTAAGATTCCCTAATGCTTTGATTTAGAATTGAAATGATTTAATGATGAAAAACTATTAAAATGTAAAATGCTGGAAAACAGAATGTGATATGGAGAAATGCCTGAAAATGTAGCTAAATGATCAAATAATAGAAAAAAATGAAAGAGGTGCACTTGGAATCAGAAGTTTGATGTTGGAAGATTCTGGAATCCTAAAAAATTGATCAAAATGTTGACCGGGACACTTGTGCTAGTCTGGGCGACTTAGTCCCAGTTTCAAGAAACTTTACTAGAACATGAATCTGCCAAATGGGTATCCAAAAATGTCAAAATCAGTTTTTAGGCCTAGAAGCAAGACTAATTTTCCACTAGTGGTGACTTAGTCTTCCTACAAATTTTGAGAAATTTAGGACATAATCTTGTAGTCTTAGGTTTGCACTTCCTTTCTTGACAAGTGTCCACACTTCATTCTGCAGAAAACAAGGTAGAAAGTCTCTCCAAGCTTGAATTAGGGTTGTCTTGACTTGATTGAATTTTTGCACTCTTTGATCACTTTTCAACACCTATTGCTTGAAAAATCTACATACAAAAGTCACATGCAAAAGGGGAAAAATGGTTGAGGGTTAGAGAATAGGGGTTTTCCTTGGTCAAACCCCACTTTGGTAGTCATACCCTAAACAATGAAATGGAATGAAGAGAGTGATAAATAGATAACATGCAAATGAAAATGTCATAAACTTACCACACCATTGATGCTCAAATTTGAAGATGTGCAATGAAGAACTCAATTAGCTTGACTTAATTAAGCTTGAGTTGCTTATGATATTGAATGCCTAATGAGTGCAAGAGATTGTATGTGATTTGGAGATAGATGATTACAGATGTAAAATGAGGTGAAAAACCCTTATTTGTACTTTTTTCACTAAAATTTCCTGAAAGTAACACATCACAGGCCGACCTCAAGGGTTAGAGGACAAAAACCCACTAGAAATTTAAAATTATTTTGAGTTTTGTGCCAAAAAGGACTAAGTCACCCCTATTGGCAACCTAGTCCCACTTAAGCAAATTAAGTGGGTGTCGAGAATTTCGGGGAATTAAAAGTTGTCCAACAAGAATATCCTCAACAACCCACTTGAAAATGGCCAAAAAGTGTATTAAGGGGTTATTTAGACATGAGAAAGGGTTGAATTAGTGAAATTAAGCCTAGAAAAGCATGAAATCTTGTTACAAGGCCTTACAACACTTCAAAATAGGACTTAATAATTGATGAAAAGGTGATTTTTAGGTGAATTGTAATTAATAGAGTCTAGAAAAGTGTAGAAATGTTTTACAACACTTCACAACACCTTCACAAGACACTATAACTTGAATGTTTAGGACCTAATGTGAATGTTTTGACCACATTACAATATTATACCCAAGCAAAACTCGAGCCAAAGTCCATTAGAAAGACTCAAGTGAGCATAAAAATTTCAACTATACATTTTGTGGTGACACATTAAGCCCCCACTTTAGTGAGAGGATGAACTTGCTTCAAACTCTTGCTAAAGTAGCCCAACATGAACATTGAGAGGGATCCTAATGCACTCATGTTGGTAAGATGAAACAACAATAACTAGGAGGGATGATCAAGATCCAAGGATTAAGATCTCATGGAAAACCAAACATAAGAACAAAAGGAACATGCATGATGATAAAAAGTAATGAAAGCTTCAATCATCTATCTGGCTCATTGTGGATTAGATCTAGGCTTATTGTTTGAAAAAGAGAATGCATACTCACTCTAGGGTGACAGAACTCATGGTGGTTCACTGAGTGAGAAATCCAAAAAAGGTGAAGTACATACACTAGTTGGCATGCACTCACAAACACATAGGTGGCTATGGGGAAAATCATGCTGCTAAATGGGCTTCCCGCTCAACCATATCAAAGCTATACCTCCTGATAACCTTAATAAGGCACCACAAAGACAATGTCAAATTGTGGTTCATGAGAAAAGAAAAGGTTTATATTCTTAGAATTCATGAACAAATGAAAAGGTACCATAGGCATACAAGCTACATTATGCAAGGTGGTAAAAATTTAAAAGGTAAAATACAAAAATAAAATGTAAAATGCAAAATATGTTCAAAGGAGTCTTGTTAAGTTCATGCAAGTTTTATCACTTAGGGAAAATTGTGTCTAATGTATCCAAGAGAGGACCAATCAAATAATAGAAGATCCACAACTTAGGGGATGTAGTGCATCACATTAGGCCACTAAGAGGAATGTAATATGCTAAGATAAATCACACTTATGAAGGAAATCATACCCAATGTCATCCACAAAGTGACAAAAGCATCATATGAAGTGATAAGGCTGCATTAGGGACCAAGAATACAAATGAATAATGCCAATGCATTCCCCCCACTTTAAAGGAATTGCTACACACCATTAAGTGAGCAATTACTTTAAAGTAGTAAATGAAAGAAGATGCAAAAAAAAAAAAAAAGACATGAGATTCAACTTGGAAAGCCTCTATGCCAAGTCATATGTTTTCAAGTAAGACTAATTCATGTAAATGAACAAGAAAAGAAAAGAAAAGAGGGTTTACCCCTAGAAAGGAATACACCAAAGACATAAGGGATCTATGGATATGGGGTTAGTATGTTTGTTGTTGCAATATTTTTATGAAAGAGATCAAAACTGTCATCATTCCACAAAGAAAATAGAACTAGAAGAATGACACAAAGAGAGCGAAAGAAATTGAAAAATGAAGTCTATTTTGAGTCAACATGGAAGAGACATTGCGGTCTCAACACTTTGCATCTTCCCCAATAGGAAAACACAAGTGAAAAGAAAATGAGAAGGAAAAATGAAAGGGAATTTTTTTTGGGTCAACATGAAGGAGACACTATGTTCTCAATACCTTGCATCATCCCCAAAAGGAAGACACAAGATAAAAGTGAAAAAGGAATTTTTGGGTCAACATGGAAGAGACATAGGGCGTCTCAATGCTTTGTGTCATCCCCAAAAGGAAAACACAAAACAAAAAGTGAAAAAGGACCTGTTGGGTCAACATGGAAGAGATGTAGGGAATCTCAACACTTTGCATCATCTCAAAAAGGAAAACACAAAAAAAAGTGAAAAAGGACCTTTTGGGTCAACATGGAAGAGACATAGGGCATCTCAACACTTTGTGTCATCCCTAAAAGGAAAACACAAAACAAAAAGAAAAAAGTACAATGTATGATATATAGAAGAATAGAGGTATGAATAGAAGTGTACAAAGAGAACATCAAACACACGGTACAAAGGAACATGAGACACACAAAAGCACACTAAAGAAAAATAAAATAAAAATAAAAATGCAAAAAGGCTAGCAAGGCGAATGCAAGTCAACCATCTAACAAGTCATCCACCTCCCAATCATGTTCAATAGATTGTGAGGGTGGTTGACTGTCCAAAGGAAGAATTGCAAGTGCCAAACTAGGACATGTGTCAGGTTTTTCACTTGGTGTAGAAGATTTATCATTTAAGCTCATGGTATATGAAAATAAAGAGTTTAGATTATTATGCACTTCCTCATCTATTCTCTTGATCTCCTCATCATCATCATCATCAAGGTGGATGATGACAAGAGGACAAAGGGTTATCTCCATGGAAGGATGGATCAAGAGTTGTGGCTATTGAATCGGTTCACTTTTTTGTGAGGGTTGAACTGTGTTACCGTGCGGTGGGTCAAGAGGAGGAGGGTGATCATCTATTGCTTCTATCAAAGGTAGAGATTGATTTTCTTTTTTATTTTCATTTTGCATTTGACGTGCAAGCAGATGATGACAATGCCTATGCTCTCTAGCACTAAGGTTTCATTTAATTTTATTTTGAAGTTGTTGATGTGTAAGAGTGGGTTGATCCATCATAGGTTCCTTTTCTTCTTGAGGAGGAAGAACAGAAGGAGCTAAAGAAGATGGGTCAATCACTTTCTCTTTGGCTTTATAAACTTGTTTAATGTAGGGAGGTGGGATGAGATTAACTTCAGTTTCTCTTGGACATTTATATGAGGAAGGGGAGGTGTCAATGGTTGGTGACTCATGAATTTGCATTGGGTGGTCAATTTTAGACTCAGGCTGAAGCATGATCTTGCCTAGGATAGGAGTGGAAGTGGATGGGGATGTGTCATGAAGAGACAATTCAGCTATGCATTTGGCTTTGAACTTTTGGTAAGCTATGAAAATAAAACATAGGGGCAGGCCAAAAGGATTCTAATGAAAAATCACCTTTAGAGGACATCGGACTAAAGCCACAATGGTGTAAGGTAAATATTTCATTGCCTTGTGGAAACTTCAAACACTTTTGAACAATCAAAGGGACTTCTTTCATCGATCAAAGCCAAGAATGGCATAGCCGAAGATGAAATTGATCTAATTGTGGAATAATACAAAATATTACATCCAAATTCTTGGGTCCTATCTGTAAGAGGAGTATGATCAATTCGATCATAGGGCACACAAAACTAGTGTGCATTTTAATCCATGTTGTTGGTTTATTATATTCTTCTTGATAAAGTTCATGTAATACTAAAAATTCCTCCATGATCACATTCTCACCACAGGCGAGATCTACTAATATCCTATTGGTTGGTTTATCATAGATGTGGTCGACTATGTAAAGAGGAAAATCAAGAAGATTTTTAAGTGTATCATGAGAAGAAAAAATAATCTCAAGATATTTATTAGCTGGGCCCTTACGAGGGATAACATCTATCGTACCCACAAGTTCATCCATATAGGAGTAACTTGGGTAACATTTGGAGGTATATCATGTTGTTCACTATTTTGATTAATGTTCATGATTTAAGGGTTTTAAGGTTCACTAGCCTTGAAATATGAGATATTGTGTTTATGCATGGGGTTGGTGAAGATTTGTAAATTTTGGTTAGGGATGCAACAGACTTATTGCCTTGATCATTGACACCCACAATGGATAAATGGCCTGAATCAATGAGGTCTTGAACTAAGTGTTTGAGATGCTTACATTGTTCGATGTCATGTCCATTTTGGTGATGAAAATGACAATAAGCATTTTTTTTGAAGGTAGGTGGTAAAATGTCCATTTTGGCAATGAAAATGACAATAAGCATTGTTGCAACAGTTGATTCATTATGATATGGAGAGTATCGGGTAAGGGTGTAACTTGTCTCTTTAGGTCCCCATAGGAAAAGGGCACCACTACTTTAATAGATGCCACTTGACTTGGAATAGGTTGGGGTGGTTGAAGAGAAGGTGGATTGAATTGTAAAAAATTCTCGGTTGGGTTTTCAAAAGTTTTGCACATTGTTGTGGGTGGTTTGCTCAGACTTCTCAGCTCAATTAGAAGTGGAATATGAATCAAGACTAGAAATCGAGTTGTGATAGTCACAAAGGTTGGTACAGAAATGTAGGAATGAAGGAAATTTCATCACAATTAACTTATCCTGAAGGTGAGTATGCAAGTTTTTGATAAAAATCTTTTGCAGATGTGAATTAGGAATCTTAACATTAGTTTGAGCATATAATGACTGATAATGTGAAATGAAATCAATAACTTTTGCATCCGTGTTTTTCTTACATTGCATTAAATCAGCCATAGTCCTTTTAGGAGTCATATGGACTTGTAAATGACTTATAAAGGCATCACAAGTTCATTAAATGATCAGATTGAATGATTGGGTAAGTTCGAAAACCACTCCAATGCAGTGAATTTTAAGGTCCAAGGAAAATTTTTAGCTAATCATTTTTCATCAAGAACAAAAATTTTAGCTAATCATTTTTCATCATGAAGTGTATTTAATTTTAGGGGAAGTGAAAGGGATACTAAGAGGGGTGAAGGTGGAAGAGGGAATATTCAATTGCACAAAAGAACTAGGAATGCTAGTTGTAATTGTTAAATAAGGAGTCACATGACTAACCTATTGCATAGTTGTTGTAACTTGAGGAGTGGTATAAGTTGTTATGGATGCTATGGTTGAAGGGGGAGGAATGTGAGATCCTCATTGGCTTGCAACTATGTTTGTTGATCGGGATGTGGAAGGAGCATGTTCATTGTATATCTCATAAATTTTCTTCATAACCTGTAAGTTATCATCACTTTCAGTGGAATGATGAAGGTTTTCTATGGTAGGTATGGCAATGGTGGAAATGTTTTCAAGGGATAAGTCTTGTTGTAAATGTGCAAAATCTTCATGAATACTTATGACTTTATCTTGTGGCATTGCACTAGTTTGTGTGTCAATATTCATAGGGTGGGAAGGTGAAGGCATGTGAGTGGTAGTATCCATGCCTAATGCACCATTTTCCATACTGGGAGTAGGAGCTCTTGAGATCCCAAGGTCCACTATGAAAGTGTTATTGTGGGAAGTCATGAGTCTAGAAATTAATCTCACTAAAGTATTATCAATGGAGCACTAAATACTCATACAAGTACCACAAGAGATAGGGTGGATGCAAATGCAATGCAACCTAGGATGAATAAATTTTTTTAAAAAATAGTTATGCAAAATGAAACAGAGATGCAGTACTATAAAATAGAAGTACAAAGATTACCTAGAAATTACCATAAAATGCGGTGCAAAGTATGCAAAAAGACTAAGTCACCCAGGGTGGTGATTCAATCCCACTGATGATTTTTTAATGTTTTTTCAAAAAAATTAAATGCAATTGTATGTCTTTCAGATGCAAAAAATGCAACTATAGTATGTAAATGAAAAGTTTGTGTTTTTCAATATTAAAATGATGCAAGAATGCAAGCTAATATGAATTTTTTTTTTTACTAATGCAATTGAGAACCCTAGGATGCACTTTTAACTAATTCAAGATGCAATGCAAATAAAACCTAGGATGCACTTGAAAATCAGAAAGGAAGAATGTTCAAAATATGCAGGTTCACCAAAATGTAAATGGCTATTTTGGTTTGACCCCTCACAATGCTTTGCTCCTCCTAGGGTTTTTCACCTAAAAGGAGAAATGGGATTGGATGGGGACCAAAATGCAAGGGTTTACACTCAATACTAGTGTTAATGAGATGTATTATTCCTAATTAAGATTCCCTAATGTTCTTATTTGAAATTGAAATGATTTAATGATGCAAAACTATGAAAATGTAGAATGATGGAAAACACAATGTGATAAGCAAAAATTCCTAAAAATGCAGCTAAATGGTGAAATAACATAACAAAATGAAAGAGGTGCACTTGGAATCAAAAATTTGATGTTGGAAGATTCTAGAATCCTAAAAAAATGACTAAAATGTTGACTAGGACACTTGTGCTAGTCTAGGCGATTTAGTCCCAGTTTCAAGAAACTTTGTTGAAATGGGAATATGCCAAATGGGTATCCAAAAATGTAAAAATTAGTTTCCAAGCTAGGAAGCATGACTAATTCTCCACTAGTGGTGACTTAGTCCTCTTGAAGATTTTGGTAAATTCAAGACATAATCTTGTAGTCTCAGGCCTACACTTCCTTTGCTGACAGGTGTCCACACTTGATTTTGCAGAAAATGGGGTACAAAGTCTCTCCAAGCTTGAATTAGGGTTTTCTTGACTTGCTTGAATTTTTGCACTCTTTGATCACTTTTCAGCACCTATTTCTTGACAAATTTGCATACAAGTCACATGCAAAAGGGGAAAAATGGTTGAGCATTAGAGAATAGGGGTTTTCCTTGGTCATACCCCACTTTGGTAATCAAAACCTAAATAATGAAATGGAATGAAGAGAGTGATAAATAGATAACATGCAAGTGAAAATGTCATAAACTTACCACACCATTAATGCTCAAATTTGAAGATGTGCAATGAAAAACTCCAATAGCTTGACTTGATAATGCTTTATTTGATTATGAGATTGAATGCTTAATGACTATAAGAGATTGTATGTGATTTGGAGATAGATGATTTTAGGATATGTAAAATGAGGTTAAAAACTCATATTTATACTTTTTTTAACTAAAATTTCTTGAAAGTAACACATCACAAGCTGACATTAAGGGTTAGAGGACTGTTGGTGTAATTAAATGTCTTGTACCTTGTCCTAGGTCATAATTACACCTTAGTTAAGTTTACTTAGGGACCACATAGGAGGTTGTTGGAGATTTTCCACCTTTGGTGGAGTTGACATCTCATACCTCATCACTTCCACCTTTTGTGGACACATCATGTGATTATCTCTCCACCTTTTGTGGGAGATCCACCTTTTGTGTAGATTATCACATTATCTTTTTCCACTTTAGATGGAGTGATAACTCTTCATTGTTGTCACATGTCATAAGATTACGACACTTGTCATAATCTTATGCCCTCCTATGTTCTCACCTTGGCTATATATCCAAGGGGTCTCCTATGCATTGTATTGTACCTTCATTATCTTATATCATTGATAAGAATATAGTTTATTCTTGTCATATTATTTTCTCTCTCTTTTGTGCTTTCTATTAGGCATCTAGAACTTGGGTGGCTACCTTCATAGCCAATTCTTACATGGTATCAGAGCGATTGGAGCATCTTTGGATCACCATTTTGGAGAGATCTTGGTTCGTTTGAAGATTGGTCTATTTTCAGATCTATGTTGCTGCAGCATTTTGGAGCATCCTATGCCAAATCTAAGTCCACCATTACGTTAGGGAGGCTGTTTCCAGTTGAGATCGCCTTTCGTTTCATCCAAATCGGACATCGGGAGCTCCAGATCTGAAAAATTCTCCAATTTGGGTATTTTTTCAATTTTCTGAATATTTCAATAGTTCCAACAAAAAAAAATATTTTGTCAGAAAATTTCAAAATTTTTCTATATTCTCCAAGAAAAAAAATTATATTGAAACTTTTAAAATTAAAAAAAAAAAATTAGCCCCTTCACTCTGATGAATTCTATTAAAATTATTTCTTCTCCTCCTATTTTGTAAATCGAAAATCAAAAAGGGCCCATTACTATTTTTTCATTCTATATAAATAAAAATAAAATAAAATGCAAACATATAAATCAAAAATTTCAAAAAAAATCAAAAAAAAATCAAATTCAAAATAATAGTAAAATTAAGGCATTAACATAATCTTAGATCACCACAGAAATCCCTCGCTAGTACTGGCTGGCAGAGGTAATCACGTCAAATGCGTCTTCATGGGCGTTACATCAGGTGCCACCGTGGCATATCACCAACTCCCAATTGGTCGCAAAGCACCCCAAATATTCCGTCAGAATAAAAATTTCGCATGGTTCACGCCATGTGATAATCTGCCGTAAAACGAATATTCGAAGCCGGGTATTGACGGCATTTAACCGGCTGTACCAGCTCGCCATCGGTATTTTGGTCATACACAACCGGGCCAAATTTAACCCAATATGTATTACGTATCATGATATTATCAGCCGAGATTTTCAAAATTCGCCTCCATCCAATGGCTGAATTTCCAGTCAGCACAAACTTGAAGGCCATATCTTACTCAATTTTGCTCCTCTTTTCGAGCAATTTTTTTTTATTTGGGCTAATTTTTCGTGTACTTCGTAGTGGTGTACTCGGTTTCTGATTTTGGTTGATAGATTTTCCATAATTTGCAGTTTCTCATGACTGTACCCTGCCTTTCTGCCTACCACTCTGTTCAGTTTATATTGCTGATGACCCAGGAATGGATTTATGTCCTGGTTTGCCGGACTTATTGATCCAATCTGGTCTCGCGACGATTTATTCATTTCGCCTCTTTATTGGAAAGTTGTAAATCAGAAATCATAAGCCCACTTAGCCAAGTTGCAAGTGGCCTATTGTACACACACTACATTATAAAGTGCCAAAATCATCTATTTGTGGGGTGGTACTTTGATTGAGTGATTTTGGGAGGGTGTATCTTGTGTGATTGTTCATATTTTCTCTCTTGTGCTCTTGCATTCCATCATGGGTTCATCTAAAGCTCCACTCTTAATTGCACATAATTATGGTACTTGGAAAGTACGTGCATGGAGTAAACTAATGGAAAAAGGTTTAATTCACTACACTGATGGAACCATAACTGCACCTTTAGATCCTAAGGCAGATCCAATTGTATATATGGATTGGCTCACTAAAACTTCTATGGCATTGGGTACACTAAGAAAGTTCATTTCCGTGATGATCTCATTTTTCATGTTGATAAATGTACTATAGCTAACTTGGGATAAACTTGCTGCTTTGTATGGTAAGGTTGATAAGGTTAAGGGATACAAACTTGAACATGATCTCTTAAGCCTTGATCCCAAATATTTTGATACAATTCAGGATTATGTCACTAAGGCAAATGGATTAAGAGCACAACTAAAAGATTGTGGTATTGAAAAAGAGGATGATCAATTGGTCTTCAACTTGTTAGATAAACTTCCAGTTGAGTATGCAGCCTTTGTTTCAAGTTTTCAAACTCAAAGATTGACAATAAGTAACTTCAAAACACCATCTTTTGAGGCTCTCACAGATCTTTTGATTCTTGAGCAAAATAAGTTGATGAAAATGGGCATTCTAAAGTCTTCAACTTCAAAAGCATTGGTGGTCAATCATGGAAACAATAAGCAAGGAAAAGGGAAAGACCAAAAGCAATCTTTGCCAAAGCCACAAGGAGAGAACAAACAATCCACTCCTCCACAACAAAGCTCAACATCATCTTCTTCAAAGAAGTACAACAATTCAAGCAAGAGGGAGCAACCAACATTTGCATATTGCAAAAGGATTGGTCATGATGAGCATCGTTGTCATGTTAAGCAAATTGATGAGTTGAAACACATCCTTAAGAAGAACAACATCAACTTGCCAGTTGCATATCAAGAGAAGGACTCATCTCCTTCGACTTCTTCTAAGTGAAAGGGAACAACTCTCATGGCAACAACATCAAGCTCATCTCCTTCTTCTACATCATCTCAACATGATAAACATAAGGGGCAAGCATTTCTTGCAGTTGCAGATTCCAATACAGATCAGTGGATCCTTGATTCAAGAGCTTCACATCATATGACTTCGTGCAAGGATATGTACTCTTCATTTGATTCTTGTTCATCACCACCAATTTTGATGGCAAACAACACTTCTTTAGAAGTTTGTGGGAAGGGTTCTATTGACGTTGAAGGTGGAGCATTTAATGATGTTCTATGTGTGCCTACTTTGTCAAGGAACATTCTCTCCATCTATCAGATTACTCATAGTGGTACATGAAAGAGTGTAGAGTTCACACCAGATTCAGTGATTGTTCGGGATTTGCATAGCAGGGCTCTTGTTGCAGTTGGGGAGGTTAATGATCGTTCTTGGTTCTACACCTTCTCATATTTTTCTCCTATTGATGATTCAGTTCACCACAGTGTGGAAAAACTTAAGGAGATCGCGTATGGTTACTTGAATCTTGGAGTGCTCTCTACTCCTGAGGTTCTAGAACCTATTGCTGATATTCCATCTCCTACATTGACTGATGTACCTGATGATACTTGTGTTCCGACAGTTTTAGTACCTTGTGATTCAGTGCAACAGTGTATGCCTTATCTTCCAACAGCAGCTCCATGGGATGACTACTTGACAGACATTATCAGTTTGTTTGTGGAGTCCTACATTGCAGATTTGGGAGACACATATGATTCCTTACATCTTCTCTTTGATGAAGGTGATTCTTCTTCAGTTGTTGCGAGGGAACACTCTGACCCTCCTCTACATGATCAGTCTTTCGAGGTTGATGTGATTGTGGATGCTTCTTTACAACAGTTGGAGGAAGTCACTTTCTCTCTTGAGGAGACATTAACTTTTGGAGTTTGGTCTACCTTCATCCTTGCTAGATCTTGAGTTGTCTTTTTCAGTGGACCAGAGTGTTGTTGCAAAGGGTTTCTCACATATTCCAGGAGGTGACTACACCATTGCAGCTTCACATGGTTTGGGAAAGGCATCTTTCAGCATCGACACAGGGACACTTGAGCAGATTTTAGAGACTTCTTACATTTTGAGGGTTCTTCCTTCTTCACTTGTGGATTGGGGAGACTTCATTCATGCACCTTTGGTATTGTTTCTTCCCAAGGGGAGGAATGTTGTTCGACAGTTTTGGAGCAGCTTCTTCATTCTCTCTTCAGCTCCATGTAAGTGATCATTGTACATTGAAAGGGGCTACCTTTGTCTCTCTTCTCTCTCAAAGTGGGGAATTTTTCCCTCATATGTTTTTTCCTTCATGTTATGTTCATAGATTCTTTGTATTTCATCTCTCTTTTTGTAGAGTAGTTTCCCCAATTGTGTTTTTCTTATCTACTCCAATTTGTGAGAGATTGTGACATGGTGTACATGGGTGTCCTGGGCTCAGTAGCCTGACCCATCTTGCATTGTTTACTTTTGTGTACATTCTCCCTAAGTTGCACTTAAGGGGGGGTGTTGGTGTAATTAAATGTTTTGTACCTTGTCCTAGGTCATAATTACACCTTACTTAAGTTTACTTAGGGACCACATAGGAGGTTGTTGGAGATTTTCCACCTTTGGTGGAGTTGACATCTCATACCTCATCACTTCCACCTTTTGTGGACACATCTCTCCACCTTTTGTGGGTGATCCACCTTTTGTGGAGATTATCATATTATCCTTTTCCACTTTAGATGGAGTGATAACTCTTCATTGTTGTCACATGTCATAAGATTACGACACTTGTCATAATCTTATGCCCTCCTATGTTCTCACCTTGGCTATATATCCAAGGGGTCTCCTATGCATTGTATTGTACCTTCATTATCTTATATCATTGATAAGAATATAGTTTATTCTTGTCATATTATTTTCTCTCTCTTTTGTGCTTTCTATTAGGCCTCTAGATCTTGGGTGGCTACCTTCATAGCCAATTCTTACAAGGACAAAATCTTGCTAGAAATTTAAAATTATTTTGAGTTTTGTGCCAAAAAGGACTAAGTCACCCCTATTGGAGACTTAGTCCCACTTAAGAAAATTAAGTGGGTCTCGGGAATTTTGGGGCATTAAAAGTTGTCCAACGGGAATATCCTCAACGACACACTTGAAAACAACTAGAAAGTGTATTAAGGGGTCATTTAGACATGAGAAAGGGTTGAATCAGTGAAATTGAGCCTAGAAAAGCATGAAATCTTGTTACAATACTTTACAACACTTCAAAATAGGACTTAATAAGTGATGAAAAGGTGATTTTTAGGTGAATTGTAATTAATAGAGTCTAGAAAAGTGTAGAAATGTCTTACAACATTTCACAAAACCTTCACAAGACACCATAACTTGAATGTTTAGGACCTAATGTGAATGTTTTGACCACATTACATCATTATACCCAAGAAAAAATAAAGCCAAAGTCCATTAGAAAGACGCAAGTGAGAAAAATAATGTCAACTATACATTTTTTGGTGACACAAGGAGAGAAAAACTATACTAATGAGCTACCACTTCTTCTCTAGAATTTCATGAGTATATAAAAGTCCTACCAAGTGATGACATCCTATCTTCACCTTCTAGCATTTTGGACATCTTGCTACATACTTGCAGCATCTCTCTATGTTTCCTTCCAAAATATAGTGGTTTCACATCAGTCAATGATTTGATCACTCCAAACTATCTAGAATATGGCACCAATTAAATTCTTATCTCACCTTGTTCCTTGAATCCTTTGAGTCTAGTACTTAGGTTCTTCCTTTGATTCTTATAAGTCCATTTGAATTAAAGAAACAACTTCCTTGAACTTTTGTCACACTTGATTCTTGAAAATATATTGAGTAAGCATCACTGAGGAGATATGTCTCCTTTGACA
>VDFB02320337.1:0-68867 GCA_007258455.2 Sequoia sempervirens | reverse complement strand
AAACTTTTTAAAAGTAACTTAACTTTTAAATGGGCACAGGAAAAAGAATATGGGCCGCAAAGGATTTTGAAACCTAGAGTTTAGGTTTTTTAGAAAAAACAAAAAAGAATGTTTATAGATTTAGAGAAACTTTTTTAAAATTTAGGTAATTTTTTTTTTAAATATTATAAATTTAGGGAAACTTTTTAAATTTTGATTTTAAAGGTTGGAGGTTGTTTAAAAAACCCAACTCTTAAATGAAAGAAAAATGATTTTTTTTATTATTTATTTTAATTTTTGAAAAGAAAAAAATATTTATTTGATATTAATATGTAAAAAAAACAGAGATTGATTTTGAAAGAAAAATAATTTATTTCGTTTTTTAGAAATTTGAATATTCATATAATAACATGCAAAATATAGTGATTTTTTTTGCAGATTTGTATAAAACTAATGATTTTTTTTTTTAAAATGAAATATAATTTCTTTATTTGAAGGTTTAAAAAAAATGTAAAAAATTAGATATGCATGCAATTTATATAGCTTTCAAATTTGAAAACAAAAAATACTTAGAAATCTTTTAGACTAGCACTTGCACCAAAAGAAGGTGCAATGGTTACACTGATTTTATTTTATAAAATATTTTATATGATATTGAATAGTATTGTAATAAGAATCTTCAAAACTTCATGTAATTTCGTCATCAAATGATATTTGATACCAAATCAAAAAGAAAAATTGCACTCACCACATAATTGAAAACATAATTTTCTCAATATCCTTGACAACTCTAAATTTCTTATATTTGTTGTATATTCAATTTCTATTTTTCCACTCTAAAGAAGTGCTTTAATGTAACTTGTGGTTTAAACAAGCACTTTCATTCCTTAGGAACCATGAATCTTTACCACTATGCAATCTTAATATCCAATGAAAGTGAAGATTTGGATAAATGGAAAAAAAATTGATTGCATTCTTAGGTTCTTGTGGACGGGCCTTATTCGAAATTTCCACTCGCCACATTATTTCTTATTCAAATAGATAAGCGGTTTTAGTTAAATTAATGTATATAAACCATCTTAACCTTTGAAAAATAAATAAATTATTTTATATTTTCACTTAACCAAACTGTATGTGTTGTTCAATATTGTGTACAATAAAAAAGCACGGAAGAAAGGGTACTTAAATACAAAGCAATAGACAATAATTCTTATTAAGAATCAAAGACACAAATATATTGACAATACAACACTGCTTGCCAATGTATTTACATGGCACATAGCTATAGAAAGAAATCTGAGTTACACAATTTTTTAGGTTATCTGGGCTATCAAACTTGAAATGCTTGATAGACAAGCAATCAAAGTACATATTTAAGTAGGATAGGTTGTTGCGTATTGACAGACACCCTCATAGAATGGGTGGAAGTCAAACTCATGTTGTGATGTTGAACTCTTGCAATCCTACATATAGATCATGTTCTGAGATTGCATCCAATATCCCTTTGGCAGTGCCTTTTCCATCTCCTAGTGCTTGCTCAGGAATCAGAGAACAATTCAAATTGACTCAAAACTAAAAACTAATTGCAAGCTTAACCTCTTTGGAAATCTTGCAAAGAGAAGTGAATGGAAAATCACCAAGAAAATCACCTTTACTAGTTTAATATCTTTTTCTCTCAGACTAAAATAGAAGTTTGAACCATTGTCCTTGATCCAATTACTATTCGAGCAAAGAACAAAAGGCATTCCAATAAAGCTATGCTCACCAATCTAAATCTCAAAAGACTATGATTGGAAACCAAAAATTGAAAGGATTAGCATAGGTTATTTGAAATATTCAACTATTTACATTTCAATGCCCTCAAAAAGTTGTTGCAATGAAAATCCATTCCATGTTCTATTAAAATGTAATAGCATTGTGTGAGGGGGAAGATATCATAGAATGCAAAGAAAGATCAAAATGAAAATTGAAATTAGAATATATCTAATCCAAAACAATTAATCTAAGATCCTATTCCATCACTCATGAAATGAACAATCTAAGCTATTTGAAATTACAAAATGAAATCCTAAGATTAACACAATGAATTCAAAAGCAAAGGAGAGGTTACCATCCCATGTTGGAGTGTATTTGCATGATGTTGGGTTGTTCGTATCACTGCAAAGCCTCCATTGTTTGTGTGCAAAATCTTGATGAAGGATGCTTGGTTGATCAAAAAAAGTTGAAGCTCTATCAATGGTGATTGTGACAACACTTTGTTGCAAAAGTATGTTGATTCTTCGATCCATATTTGTGAGGAGAGAAGTTTGTTATATAGGAAAAGAGATTTTGAATCGACGACCAGGATCGTGTTGGAGAATATCCAAATCAATGGTCCACATGTGTTGAGAGGATTTAGACATGAGAAGATTGTGCAAAGTTGATTGCACAATTAGGGTGATTGAAGAATAGATTGGCTAGTCAGGGTTTAGATTGATCAATCAGTATTTGATTGATTTTAGTTGGGAAATAGATGGTTGAGTTAGCAAAATTAGATTGCTTAGTTAGAAAAATTAGATTGCTTAGCCAACAACCCATGATTTTCTCAATCAGAAAGTGGGTGAGGAATATTAATTAATTAATTCCTTTTTGTGTTTGATTTTTTTATAATTGATTTGAATAGTTTGATTTGATTATTCAAATTTTGGAGGGAAAGTTTCATAATTAAATCATTATGATTTAATAATTTAATTAATTTAGGGGAATAAGGTGATTTAGTGATGTAATCAAATAATTGGCGTTGTTTGATTAATCAAGACGAAATAAGATTAGATTAGGACTTTATTAAATAAATGTAATTTATTTAATTGGTCGAAATGATGAAACGTGAATTAATCAAATAACGTTGTTATATTCAATTAATAGTAGAATTAGGGTTTTCAAGACTTTATTAAATAAACAATACAAGTTATTTAATTTGTCGAGAATGATGAAAAAGTGAATTAATTAGATAATGTTGTTTTATTCAATTAATAGAGGAAATTAGGGTTTTAGATGCCATTTGATGTTGTTTGATGATTGTGGGATGATTTTGAGGTGTTTTGAGATGTTCTGAGTTGATTCTGAGACGTTTCAAGTTGATTCAGAGTCATTTTGAGACGTTTCAAGTTGATTTAGAGTCGTTCTGAGTTGATTCAGAGTAATTTTGAGTTGATTCAGAGTCGTTCTGAATTGATTTGGAGTCATTCCAAGACATTTTGAATTGATTTTGAGATGTTTTGGGTTGATTTCAAGTGTGATGGGTGTTTAAGTCAATTTTACATGTCTACATTTTTCCCTCTTTGATACAAAGTATTGGTTGCTTTGTTCCAAAGATTTTGTTTTTAATATCAAGTTTTTGAAAAAAAATTGTGCCCCAATGTGCCTCGGTGTTTTGTGGAATGATGGTAGGACTTTGTGCTGCCCCCTCGAGAGGTTGGCCAAAAATTTTAAGTTTTGAGGTTAGGCTCATGATTCCAATGGAAAATTTAACTATAGAAAAACTGAAAAACCACCTACACCATCGCAAACATCATGAAATTCTACCCCATTTAAAAAAAAGCACTAAAAAATACTTTTGTATGACCAAGATATGGTCGTTTGAAGATAGGGTAAAAAAGGTCCTAATTACCAGTCAATAGAGAAGTTTTCATGATTTTTGAGCATTTGCATCATTTTTCTCACCTTTGCTAGTTGAAAACCCTCACCTTTGATTGAAATCCATGCCTTTGTTTTAAAAATTTAACCTAAAAGCTTTCCTTTGATCAGAAAGCTTGCTTTTGATTGCTCTAGGTTCTTAATCCTCGCCTTTGACTTAAATCCACACCTTTGACCAAGATCCTCGCCCTTGTTTCCTCACATTTGCTTGAAAAGCTCACTTTTGCTTGGTGCTTTCTGAGCATTTGCTCAAAACCCTTGCATTTGACTTTTCCTGTTGCATTTGACTTTAGCATTTGCTCGGAACCTTGGCATGTGTTTGTTTGTCATTGTTTTTTGTGTCACTATGTGTCAGTTACCTGTTTAGAGTGAAACCCTAATATCATGAGTTGAAATGATTGTAGGTGATCATCCTGTTAGACAACCAGATCCAGGTGGTGGTTCGCAGCCTGGTCTATAGAGTGTTTCCCTTTTTGTTGGCGAGTGTGCTTGATCTTTATTATGTTGTTGTTCAGAGACATTGTAGACATGTGTTTTGTATATATATTCATCGGCCTAGTCAAGGCCTCGTATATATGTTATGATGTTGTATTATCCTATCACACTCGTTTCACTGATGATGATGTACGATGATGTATGCATATGATATGGATGGATGGATCATACTTTGTATCATATGATGTTTTATCATGGATGATCTAGATATCGTTTTGATATATGATGTTTATGAGGTGTTGATATATGATGGATGTATGCCCCATACATGATACATGATGTTTTTATTGGTTTATTATCATCATGATATGTACTGACGACACTATGGATGTACGATGGATATGGTACCAATGATATTGCTATGCAAGATGGATATTAGTTAGAAGAAATATTATGATGACAAATAGAAATTTGATGTTGTTAGTATTGATGAGTTGCTTTCGCTTTACTTGGAGGCTTCACAGTTTTGAAAAATCCTATTTGGTGTAGCAAATAGATACAATGCACCAAGGTATTAATGACCAAGGTGACTTTGTATCCATTGTGTGGACTTTGACTCTACAAACAAAGAGTATTTATACTCACACCAGACATACGAAAACTTTGTTTAAAGTATATAGTTGGGTTGTGTTAAAAAAATTTGGACCAGTCACAAAGAGAGGTATATGACACCTTAACATGAAAATGCTATACGAATTTCAAATCATTTACACAGAGGTATGAAATACCTAACATGCAAATGCTACACGAATTTCAGACCATTTACACAAAGAGGTATGAAATACCTAACATGCAACTGTTGCACGAATTGTTTCAACCAAACTTCCATACACTCAATAAAGCAAGTATTTGCCATGATGATATTACAAAAATATCTTACAAATAGCAAACCAAAATGATGCTCAATTGCCCCCATTCCTTCTTCTCTAAATCCTTATGGACATCCTCGAGAGATCCTGGGAATGAGTCAATAAAATAAATCGAAAAGATAAGACTATAAAAAGATAAAACAAAGTTACAGTGTCACTTGCCATATCTGTTTGGGGTGGGGCTATTATCTATTGTTGATCATGTCTATCATAGGAACGAATCTGCTAAGACATATCTCAGGATGTTGTTGGGACTTATCAAAAAGATAGGTAGTTGATACTTTGGCTTTGTTTTCGTCGATTTGTAATCAAATCTTTGCGATTTGTTTGAAAGTTCTAGCTTTTGATGTTTTCTTTATTTCTTTCTTTCTTTTTTCAAAGGGTGAATGTGATGATTTTTTTATTATGGGTGATGTTTTATTTCGAATTTTGATGGACGGGATGGGTCTTTTTTATTTTTCTAGGTTTTATGATGTTGTTTTTGTTGTTTTCTGGGGACTAACCTAGGGTCTCAAGGGCTCATCAAAGATAAGCCTTGCCTATGTTGAACATGCAAAGGCTCGTAGTTTGCTTGGTTTGAGTGTTTTTGACCTTTTCTGTTTTGTGAATATTTTTGGATTTTGTATTTTGTATTTTTTACTTTTTTTTTGGATTTTTCATTTTTGACTAAGTTAAAATAAAGCATGTTAGAAACCTAAGGGGACTGACCTAGGGTCTCAAGGGCTAATAAGCCTTGCCTACGTTGTACATGTAGAGACCAAGTAGTTCGACCATTTGACTCAAACCATAAAATATTTTTGGATAAACAACATTGATAATCTAGATTGATATTCCACTTCTATGTCTAGAGGACATGTTGCGGGAAATCTACTTGAACTAGCTGTGAGGTTCAAGCAAATGTTGATATCTTAGACTATTTGACCCAATGATGTTTTGTTTTTTATGTTTTTCAATTTTTTTTTTGGATTTTTACCCTCTTGCCTGGGGTGTAAGATGTTGACAACTTGTGTAACACCCCTCCATTTTGGCTCTTTTGATCGACAGTGTTCTTCTTTGTTATGTTGTTTCTATTATGTTGTGACTTTGGTACTTGGTTATTATTTCATCGCAAACTATTAAGCGATGTGTATGTTATATTTTAATGTGATGGAATTTTACTATGATGTTATCTTTATGGTATGCTTTGAATTAGCCTAGTAGTTATTTGAATTAATGATGATTTATGCTTTTGATTATATTATTGATGTTAGACTCATTAGTTAGAAAGTCTGTATTGGTGAAGGGGACGGGATTGTATCACTCGCTTGCGAGCGCCCTATGATTATGAAATTTCCTCTTCACGGTGTGTTTTATTATATCATATATATGCATGTTTGATATACTTTTTGCTCGCAGGTTGACAGGTATAGGACATCGACTCCACCTAGTTCACAGGTTTGAGCGTGTCCATTGGCCAACGGTATTCAATTGGGAGATAGTAGCTAGGTTTTCCGTTCCAAGTCATCACCCTAGTCATAGTGTGTCGTCGGGTTTTAGTCGGGTTAAGTTGCTTCTTTATTGTTCATCGCTTCTTGATTTCATTTAATTTCAAGTTGAAAAAAGGTAAATAAATGGCTCTTTGTATTTAAGTTGTTTATTAAATTTATCTAGTTATAATGTTATAAATTTTATTTAATTTATTAATTAATTTAATTTAATTAATAAAATGATCTAATATTGGATTAGATTTATTTTATTGATTAATTAAATTAATTATGTTGAAATAAATTAGGTTATTCATTTTGGAAATTGTAACTGTTAAATTCTTTTTGAATTGAAAATTTAAAAGGATAAGTGTTAAAAAGCTGTTTTGAAAGGAAAATTTTAAAGTTGAATGCTTTTTGGAAATGTTTAAAAGCATTTATATGCATTTGGAATAGAAATTTTAAAATAAATAATAAAGTCTATTTGGAAAAGAATTTTTTTTTAAATGTGCTAAATCTTTTTTTTGAAAAGCAATTTTGGTTTCAAAATTCAAAAATTCAAAAATATCTCCAAAAATGCAATAAATATGGTGGATAGGATATTTTAGGGTATTTGACCAAATTTGGGGAAAAAATAGAGGAGGTTTTTCATTCTTAAAATTTGGCTGTGAGAAAGAAATGGAAGGAGAGTTCTTCATGTTTTGTTGATGCATTTTTTATTTTGGGAGAGGATTTTGGAAAAGTTTTGGAGAATATTCTTGCAGGGAAGCTCAACTATCTTCTTCAAACTCTCCTTCAAGCTTCAGATCACATGTTTTCCTTATTTATTTGTTTAAAAAAATTGCATTTTCAGTTTAAAACTTGCTTGCAAATCTTTGTTTGAAACCCTATTTAAATCTTGAAGAAAGTTAGAATGTTTGTTGAAAATCAAAACTTACAACAAAAATCTTCAATTTCAACAATAGAAAATGAAAGAAAGCAAAATGAATTTGAAAACCTCTACTTTGGATTTGAAATAGTTCATATCAAATTGGAATTTTAAACCAAGAAATTGTGTTGATAAATTGATTTTATTGCAAAGATTTTGTTGAGAAGTTGCACAATTTGGCTGTAAATGGAAATTTTAGGTATATATATATATATCCTTTATATATATATATATTTACAAACATATATATAAATATATTTTTAAAGATTTGGGAATGTTGTTTTAAAAAAAATTCACACAAGAAATTTTTGTGCAAAAAAAAAAAACAGAGGAGGTTTTTATTTACTTTTTTATTGAAAATAAAATGTTTAAATAAATTTTTTTTATGCGTAAGGGTTTGGGGAGGCCACAGCTAGGGCTACCACAGCCACCCCATGGAGGGGCGTTGTTGTGGCAGCATCGACCTCCACAGGGGAGGCTGGGCACAGCCTGTGGCTGTGTCCCCTCTCCCTATGGGGGTCCGCGGCCCTTATAAAGTAGTTTGTTTTTTAATTTTAATTTTAAATTTTATTTTTATTAAATTTATTTGATATACTATAATTTAAATAAAAAATTATTATTATTTGTATGTATTAGGTAGTTTTAAATTATTGGATTTGGAATTTAAGGGTTGATTTTAAATATATATATATATTTAAATAATAATTATATAATTAAATATATATATAGTTGTATATACACTAAGTATATACTTCTATATATATATTTAATATATATTTATATTTAAATATAAATTATTTTTAAGGTGATTACTTCATTAGCATAGTTGAAATAAAATTGACTTTATAGCAAATGGTTTTATTTTATAAAGTTGATTTTTATTAATATGTGTAATTAGAGAAAACGAAATTAAATTATTAGTTTAAATTCCTCAATATTGCAATTGTAATTTTAATTACTTTTAAGTATGTACAAATAAGGTTAATTATTTAATTGATTTCATGCACTATGTCATTGCTTGGCTTGGATTTAGGAAATCCTAACGTTAGTTTATTGAGTTGCCTGAAATGCTTTCTAAGTGATGTTTTCGTTCATTCTCAATGTTGGTCAATTGAGTCATTTGTTTATGTAAGTCTTCTAGGTGGGGCTTTTCAGTTAATTGTGTGGGTTGTCATAAAATGTTAGCCAACCTTTGGATTGTCTTGGGTAGTGCGTATAGTTGTATCCTATTGTTTTACCCGGTTTTCACGAACGGGGATGGTTTGTGCCTCCTTTGGATTAGGAGTGGGTATGTGGTTTGTGCCTCCTTTGGAAGGAGTGGATTATGTATTTTGTTTCCTCCAGTGTTTGGAGTAAGTTTCCATTATTTGTTTCCTCCTTAGATTGGAGTGGTTGTCTTATCTAGTTTACCCATGGAATTGTGGTTTTGTACCGTGGGTGTTGTTGATAGGAGAGTGGCTCTTTGTGGGGGTCCGACACACAAAGGGGTGCCAGGGTAACTCAATTAGGGTATAGGTAAGTGATAACTTAAAAAGAAATAATGAAAAAATCTCAGACTAAATAAGATAATGAATGTCTCTCTCATGACTCATGCACTTATCAAGGCTTGAGATGAGACGAGAAGCACAGTTTGTATGAGGGTCCGGCGGCTGGTAGAGGCAAGCTAGGGTAACCCAAGATGGGGGTCCGGTAGCCTAGGAAGGTTGAGCCAAGGTAACTCATAGCAAATGATGTGTGACACTCTCTCTATGTCAACCAGAAGTCAGTTTGTTGTACTGCGTAGATGATCATTGTTCTCTGGAAGCATTGTAACCATTGTGTTAGTGTTATTGTATTTGTATTTGTTTTAGTTCAGTTATGTTTTAGCCTGTGTCTAGAGGTAGATGGTATTGTATAAGAATTCCTTGTTACTATCTCCTAGCACAGGGGGTGAGCCTTCGGGTATCACATGGTTGGGTGGAACGTGCACCTTTTTCTGTTGGGTCATCTTCTTGTTCGTGTGGATGAGATTTCCAGTTGGAGAGCTCGTGGGATCCAGTTTCATTTCATGCTTTATTCATTTCAGTTGTTATTGTATTTTATTACCCCTCATTTGTATCAAGGTGGAAGATGTAATTTGTAACCTTGTTTATTGGATTTACCTCATTCGGGGAATGAGTGTTGTAATCGTATTGTAAATTATATTATTGGAAACATGTGGTATCTCTTATGCCTTTGATGTAATTTTATCATATATGGAATGTATGCGTTCTTAATTATTTAAGTAATTAAATGATATGGTTTCAATTCATGTTTCTTGTTTGGGTTTTATAATAATCTCAGTCCCGTAACCTTAGAGGTTGTTGCAATGGGTAGTGAACTTGCATGTTAATTGTACTTTAAAAAAAAAATTAGTACGTTTGAGTAGTTAATTGCAACTTCCTCTAGGGTTGCGTGGTGGGGAATTACAACTTGGATTGATACTCCACTTTGTTTTTCTAGAGGATATGTTGCGGAAAAGCTTACTTGAACTAGCTATGGGGTTCAAGCAACTGTTGATATCTTAGACTATTTGGCGTGAAGGAATAATCCATGTTGTTGGTGTCTTTTAAGGTTACCTTGGTAGTGCGTTGGTGGTATAACTTGTTTTTGGGATGAATTATTTTCTTTCCTTTTGATTTTTATTCTTTTTTATCCTTTTTTCCATTTTTTTTGGATTTTTACCCTCTTGCCTGGGGTGTAAGATGTTGAAAACTTGGATTGATATTTCACTTTGTTTTTCTAGAGGATATTTTGCGGAAAAGCTTACTTGAACTAGCTGTAGGGTTCAAGCAACTGTTGATATCTTAGAATTATCGAGTGAGAAAAATCCATGTTGTTGGTATCTTTGAAGGTTACCTGGGTAGTGTGTTGGTGGTACACCTTGTTGTTGGGACGAATTGTTTTCTTTCTTTTTGATTTTTTTTGTTTTTTTATCCTTTATCCTTTTTTTTTTGGATTTTTACCCTCTTTCCTAGGGTGTAAGATGTTGAAAACTTGGATTGATATTTCACTTTGTTTTTTCTACAGGATAGATTGTGGAAAAGCTTGCTTGAACTAGTTGTAGGGTTCAAGCAACTATTGATATCTTAGAATTTCTAAGTGAAGGAATAATACATGTTGTTGGTATCTTTGAAGGTTACCTTAGTAGTAGGTTGGTGGTACACCTTGTTGTTGGGATGAATTGTTTCAAAGGTTACCCTGACAGTGCATTGGTGGTATACCTTGTTGTTGGTGGATTTTTACCCTCTTGCCTGGGGTGTAAGATATTGATAACTTGGATTGATGTTTCACTGTGTTTTCTAGAGGATATGTTGTGGAAAAGTTTACTTGAACTAGTTGTGGGGTTCAAGAAACTATTGATATCTTAGAATTTTCAAGTGAAGGAATAATCCACATTGTTGGTATCATTGGAGGTTACCTTGGTAGTGTGTTGTTGGTACACCTTATTGTTGGGATGAACTATTTTGAAGGTTACCTTGATGGTGCGTTGGTGGGATAACTTGTTATTGGAACAAACTATTTCAAAGGTTACCCTGATAATGTGTTGGTGGTATACCTTGTTGTTGGTAGAATGCCTAGATCACAATGTGAGCTAGAAGACATAGATCAAGATTTATTCTAAAGCAAGATGTAAGTACTTGCCCCCAATGTTTAGCAATGTAGGTGATGGATTGGCTTATGATAGGATAACATGTTTGGATAGAGTATTTCCCTTTTGGACAATGCCTCATGGCTCAAATAATGTTGGATAGGATAGGATCAATGATAATGACCCATGTCAAGATGTTTTCCATAAGCAAGTGTAAAGTATACACCAAACACTTGTCAAGATCAAGATATGTTGGATTGGGATAAAAAAATGGATTGGATTTATTATGGATAGGCTGAGATGCTTCCACCTAAAATGGAGCATGTAGATGCTCGATTCTACACATGGTACTTGTCCAAAGCGCCACCATAGTGGTTTTCATTGGAGGATGATTTTTATCTTGACTATTTTCTCAATTTTTTTTATTTATTTTTAATTGATTTTTGATGTCACACAAGATGCTTGTTTACCAGGTTTTCATCATCGTGACAATTTTTTTATCATGTTTGAACCACCTGGTGGTGTTGATGTAGATGTTGCTAGTGTTGATATGGTTGTTGTTGTTGTCATGACGTGCCAACGATATCTTGGAGGAGTTGTTTTTCTAGAATACAAGCGCTTGAATGTAACCCTTGATAATTCTTATCTTCCTTTTTGATACCGAAGTTAACCTTACCTTGATGCGCACATCACGATAAAGTGCCCTTAGAGTCCTTATGATAAAGAGTTGTTGCCAACACATGGTCAATGTGAGATTTGGATATCTTGGATGGCGAAATGTGTTGAGGGATATGATATTCAGATGGATTAGTTGACAGTTTGGAACCTTTGACTCTCCAAACTTGGGATGATGAGCAATGATGGGTGGATATAGAGATTTGATTGGGACCAACATCTTGATATACCTTGTAGGTCACTCTTGAAGCTTTTTTTTGCATTTTTGGACCTTTCTAATGGATGAAATTCCCTTTTTGATTTTTCCCCATAGTTTCATTGACTAATGGAGTTTGATAGGGATGATTTTCTTTCTTTTTCTTTTGTATCCATTTGAATCTTTCTTGTCCATTTTGTTTTTCTGATTCATTTGCTTCAATGACTTGTTCCTTTCTTAGGTATAGCTTTTTCTCTTGTTGTTGGTCCCAATGAGAGGGTGGAAATATATGTGGATGACGATTCATGATATGGCTAGTTGTAGCGTTGGTAGCAATTTGATCATAAGGACTCTTTGTGCTCTCTATGTCGATGCTTGCATTAGATAAAGTTACCCCCAGTATTAGAGAGGTATCACTGATATGTTTAGATCCCTTACTTGTTGAATAACCAAGACCTTGATGCTTAGGATTTCCAATAATTTGTACTGGTGCTAGGATACCCAGTTCATGTAGGCCTAATCCTTTGTCTTGATAATGCATCTATTGAGAAATTTCATTTGCAATAGGATATGTCTTGCCTTGGAAGCAAGATGCTAATCCTTCTCTACTCTGTTGGGGATCTTCAAATGTAATAGCTTCTTCACTGATAGGATCCTTCATATGTGGGATAACTTCTTGATTGATATTGTCAACTTGATCTTGTGAAATATTCGATTTTGATGGCCCTTCAAAATATATTGGTGCTCCTTTAACTGTTGTATACCCAATGCTCTGTTGCTCAGGATTTTCAGTTATCTTTACTAATTTTATGTTACTGTGCTCCATATTTTCATGCTCGATGTCTTCAACCTACCTGGGGGATGTTTCTGATCTTAATGCTTCTTCTTGATCAATTCCAAATATGTCTATAGATTTTGTTTTGTTTTGATCAGGTGTAAAGATGTTAAGAGTGACTCTTGTTCCTTGGTAATGATATCAAGGTTGTGGTAGATAATCAAAGTTGAGAGGTTGATTGTGATTGTGTTGTTGTGATAGAGCTCTTCTCTGGAAATAGGCTCGTGAATATAAAGGCTCTACAACGTACTCATCAGTAAATCCCCTAGAAAAATCTTGGTACCTATAGAGAAACTCATGGTAATGGAGCAAGATGTTTCAACTTTTATACAAAAACTTCCTTTGTTGAAAGGTTTTCTTGTAACCTAAATGTTTCTTGGGTTTCTTGATCCTATTAGCAATCGATTTCCTAACAAATTTGGTTGGTTTCCACTCTCTAAGCATGGGAGAAATGTCAAGATGTTACTAGACCGAAGATGTTACCAGTAGGCCAGCACACCCCTTTGGTAGGGTTTTGGTGTCATTTTCATCATATATTTGCATTGTATTTTGCATTGGTGTGAGCTGGAGCTTTTTTCCCTGCTAGAGTTAAGATAGGAGATCATTTTTGTAGCATAATCTTGGGTTTCTTCATTAGAAAACTTCTATATGTTGTTGGGCATGTTTGGAGCCCATTTCATTATGTATTTGAATCATTAGATAAGTCTGATTTGTAGCAGCAAACTAGAATATTTGAATATCAAAATTTCGGCACATGTTGGTAAATGTTTTGGTGGTCTATCATGTTGGTTTCATAGTTGTTCATGATCAAAAAAATCTTCTATGAGTTTTGTTTGATCAGAAGTTAAAAATCTAAAAATTAGGACATCCTTTTATGTCATAAAAATCAAAAAAATTGTAAAAATATTGATTGGGATATTTAAGTGGTATTAGAGCCTTTATCTTGCTAACCTATTGGGTATGTAAATTTTGGAGTAATGGCAACACCTGAGATTATAAATGATCTCTCCTTCGATTGCTATATCTAGTGTTTGATGGACTATAGCAAGCAAAAAGGGAAATCAAAAAAGTGTGAGCAGCCAAGTCTTGAGGACATCATGAAAGAGTTTATGCTGACACAATAAAGATTTGTTCATATCTTGCAGCAACAAAAAGAGTACCTATCAAGACAATTTAGGCACTATAACAACTCACCCACATATACAAAGGAAATATCCAAAAATCTCTAAGAGGAGTTTGACAAGGGTTCTAAATCGACAGTCGTTGATCAACCTATAGGTGAACAAGGTTCTAGAACAACTATTGAAGAAAAGCATGTTGAAAATTTCCAAGTGATTAAAGAAGATATGTTTAGAAGTTCACTTGATAACCAAAATAACCATCACTTGGTTTAGAATTTAGAATTCCTATCAAAGTATCACAACTGAAGCTAATATCATCACAAAAAGGAGCAATAATTAAAAATTACAAATCTTAGTTTGTGATTGCTTGAGGACAAGCAATCTTGGGCAGGGTAGACTATCATGCCCCCAAAATTGCAACACTAAAGTATAAAAAAAAACCAAGCATTGAAACACAAATAAATAAATAAAATAAATAACAATATAAATATTAAAAATATAAATATAAATATTAACAATTTAATATTATTATAATTATTATAATATAATACTATAGATATTAAAATATATAAAACTAATATAAATAAATATATTAAAATAAGAAAACATATAATATATTGATATAAAATATAAGTAGCAGCGATTATTAATTAGGAAGCAAAGTCTAACTGCAACGATCCTAATTATAGAAGTAATTGAGTTTATTAAGAGTAGCGAATATATTAGAATGTAATGATCGATGGAAGATAGTGATTATTTATGATTAATACAAAAGGTAGATATTTAAATATAGACTAATCGACCAAGTTAGAGTAAGGAATGCCTAATTAACATGCAAAGTTATAAGGCAACGATTGCCACTAAAAGGCAGCAACTACATTATGAAAGGCTGGGATCAGTTGAAGGGACAACAGTTACTTATAAGGAAGAGTCACCTCAATTCCTAAGGTATATGATGGGGAAATATGAGGGATGTCATATCACTTGCAGGAGACATCATGGAATAGAAATCAATGAGAAATCTGAATAAAAGAGCAGATGATCAAAGAGATAAAAAATAAACATCTACACTCAGAAAAGTAGTAGCTAGTGGTATAATAAGTGATTGGTATGCAAACGAGTGAATATGCATTTAATATATAATTTTGATAGGGATACAAATATATAAATATATAAATAGGGATACAAACACACACACACACACACACACACATATAATTTTATAATGATTAATATGTAATAAGTAAAGATGTGTTATGCTTAAATTGGTAGTTAAGTAAATAGTGAATCTATTTATATTATTATTAACATCATCCTTTTCTTTAAGCAATCATGCGTAAGGTTGGCAAGGAAACATGTTAGGGAAGGGCAATGTAGGTTCTCTCATTAATTATTCCAACCCTAAGTTGGATGGGATTGTCTTGGTGGGATGTTCCATCCACTTGGGGGGGTATGAACCTGCCCTTGGGCTTAATTGGGATGAATAATGTATAGGTTCTCACATTGTAAGTACGCCAACCCTAAGTTGGATGGGATTTTCTTGGTGGGATGTTTTTCCCACTTGGGGCCAAGGGGAGTATGAGCCCACCCTTGGGCTTACTTGTGATGAATAATTTTTCTAGTGCCCTACATGCGTTTATCTCCAATCCCTTTGGCTAAAGAGTCTATAGATTGGATTCAAGTTAAGTTGTTATTCCTTATTTCATGAATGTTAATAGTCCATTTATTCCCAAGTTCAATATATATTGTATAATTTACTATGGAATATCATTTGTAAAACAATTTTATGTTGTGTAATTGTCCCTTAAGGAAAATTCAGGCATGCTCCAAGTAGAGGACATTACACAGCTCCACTTTCGAGAATGTTTTATATATGCCTTACAACAAGTGGTGGTTGGTGATAAAAATTTAAATTTCTTTGACCTCAACATGCACCTGTATGGTTGAATCAATTTTGTTTCACATTTTTTGTAGCATAAGATTGAGCGAATAGACAACACAAGATGTGTGAATGATGTGCCTCAACCAATGTTCAAACTACTCTAATTATTTTGTGTTGTCCAACTTGCTCAATGGACCCTATGAGGATATTAGCGATAAATTTTGCATCATTTACCTACCCCTCACAATCATGGCTTTCAAAAACATTTTCCCTTTAGAAAACATTGGAATCACATTGATCAAGGGCTGATTTTTGGTATCCTTTCATCTATCGAAATGATGAACACCCTCTTTATTTCTACAAATCCATAATAGGCTTAAATTAATCTTCTACAAGTTTTTCTTTCTTTGCTAATGAGCTGTTAAGCACCTTCTCATAACTTGAATCCTTGTACACTTTTGAAGCCTCATTAAGTTTTCACTCCATTTTTTGTCAATATGGTGAATGAACAACATTGAAAGACAAACCATTTGCATAGATGCATCTTGTAATGTGTTGATCGTAAATCTCTCAGATTCATTTTCAAATGCCATTTCCAACAATTCTTTTGTTCTCTTATATGAAGTGGGCTCCTCTTGGGGTGTGGCAAAAAATGGAATGCTTTCTACCACAACTTCGAGAATAGGTGGGAAACATGAAGGCTTCATTGCTCAAGATTCTCACTTTTTCAAAGGATGTCCTATTCTATGGGCTCTTCCTACATTTGTGTGTTCCTCTTTATTGTATTCTACCACTTGAGGTGTTGGAACAAGGGCACCATTCTTGCTTGGGAAAGCTTTGATGCCCATTCCACAAATGCCACACAAATAAGCTTTCACTTGATTGTATTAGCTTGTATATCCCACATCACACCCATTGCAAACCCAAACATATCCTCCACCACCTCTACTATATCATATCAACGTACTTCCACAACAATGAACTTGAGAATGTTTTGAAGCAAATTTGGCCCATGGAGCTAGTGTTGGTAGCCATTGTAATCCCTATGACAACAAGTTTGGAAAATTGACCCAATATTCAAACCAGCTTCATTTTGTACTTCATTTGGATATCTCTCAGTTGACAACATAACAAGATGCTGCTGGATTTTCTCCAGAGGTCTATTGTTGTGTGTTTAGGAAGAAAACCCTCATCATTGGGTGTTCGTTTCGGTGGTTGAAGACCCACCCTGCCTGGGTTTGAGTGATGCCATTTCAAGGATCACCTAGAACTTCATAGAGTCTCATATTTTCAATATTTTTAAGAGGAACGATGAATATTTTCAAGTATTTTTGAAGTGGGTTATTGGTTTTTGGTGTTTTCAGCTATTGGCTACATTTTTGGTTTGGGTTTGGTGTTGATTAGGGGCAGATTTCTGAGGTCTGAAGCTATTTCTCAAAATTCTAGAAATTACCTTACTAGGGACTAAAAATGAAGAAGGGTTCTTAGCTCCTTACTTCCTCGAGTTGTCTTTCTATGTGTTGCTCCATTGGAACCCTCACATCAAGGCATCTAATTGCAATTTTTGGTTCATATTTCTTGGAAAAAACCCGATTTATGAAGGCTGATCACCCCATTCAAGGAGGCCACCTCTATTGGTGGTTTCTAGAGTATTACGACCTGCTATTGTATAGGCCTTATTTTGCATTAAATAGGGTTGGAGAGCTAGTCTTGGCGCTGGAAGCAAAGGGAGTTCGTTGGCCATCTCATTGGTGAAGAATGATGCCAAATCTTAAGTGATATTGCTACTGTTAGAGCCCTTATCAGGTCTGGATTGCTAAAAACTAGGTCTGATATATGTTGTAATCAGTCTGATTTCTGAGTTGTTTTCAAATGACTGGTTTATGAGATGTATTTCAATATGGAAACAAAAAAAATTAGTATTTACCTTCTTTGTGCAATCTTTATTATGAATGCAATGAAACTGTGAATGATTCATGAAACCAACAAACAAACCCATCTTGACAAAACACTTCATTTTTACAATCAACAAATAGGGATTCATTTTCAAAAAAATATCAGGGGCTGTCATTACAGGTTGGAAGCTTTCTTCTCAAGGCTGTGTGGTGTGTTCTCAAGCTCTTTGAAAATCAACAAGGCAGGGCATTTTTTTCATGATACCCCTTATGGTGTTGGTTCTGATTGGAATGTCCCCTTTTGGAATTTTCCTAAATCTTGCCCTAGAATCACAATTTTAATGTAGTTAGGGTTTCAACTTACCAATTAAATGCTTGAAGAAAGATAAACCTTGGTTTAGGTCCTGTAATCATGTTAGATAATATTGGAATATAATTCATATACTCAAACATATATAAATATTTGAACCATGTACATACATAACTATTAAACTACACCACATCCATAATGCATAGTGGGATTTTAATCATAATAGGAATTGGATGGGAAACATGATAAGTCCACTTGAAGCTATCCCAACTAAGCCCAAGAGCAGATATACCATCCCTCTTGGCCCCAAGTAGCAAACCCCCAGTCATCCACATGGAGTGGTCTACTTAGTGGGTAAACTTGTATCTGCATTCCTTATCTATGCTGCCTTATCCATCCCTCTTATGATTGAGACTCCTTGAATCTCCCAACAACCCATCCATGTAGAGATTGGAAAAGATACAATAAGAGGCTCGTAGATTCCTCTTCCTAAGCCCAAGAGCGGTCACTCATCCCCTGAAGGCCCCAAGTGTCATCCACATGAGCTGGTCTACTTAGAAAGCAATCTAGTATTTGTTCACCCTACTCATACTTCCCCTTACTTCCCCCATGGTTGCTTGGTGGGAATTACAAACAACAATATATATCCAATTCCACAGATATTAATAAACATATCATCATTCACAGTATACATTATAGTGCATACCACAATGCTTGCAAAAATATAATCTACTATATTCTAAGATGCAAGTATATTTACTGCTAATTCTTCCCTTATCTGCTGAGTGCAAATGATTAGATTAAAAATATGCTCTAATTGCCTTTTGTTGTTTTTAAATCTAGTGATGTGCTTTTGAATATCCTTTTGAGATGATTCAATCTGCCTTAATACTCAGAAATAAATATTCCAAACTTCTTATTTTTGTTTTTTGCCCTTCTATATTTCTCCTCCCCCAAATTGATTCCACCCTTCTATAAATATCTATCAAGGTGGGGTGAACAGTCACACAGTCCCTATATAACTAATGCACCTCTTACAAGGGATGAACCCTTTTTTGTTTAAGCGCTACCTCTTGACTAATTTAATTAGTAATAAATTAGAAGAATTTCTGCCTAATATTTAATCGCTGATGTCTACTAAATGAATCACTGCTGTTGTACATTCCCCATTACTGCTCTTAATCACATCATTTTATATATGATTTGGGGCGATCCTATTAATCTATGTATGGTCAACCTAGGTAGCAACTAAATAATATAATAATTTATATTTAATTTATATTTTAAAGGTGGCGCTAGAATTAATGAAGGTTGGCCTCCTAAAAAGGATATATTTTATACTTAAACATGAATAACTTATAAGGGGCCGGCCTGCAAATAAAACATGCTTTTAATCAACATTAATGATGCTATCTATTATTGCATGATAGTTTGATCATGGCGGGAGCATGACAGTTTGCCCTACCCAAGATTGCTTGTCCTCAAGCAATTACAAACTAAGATTTGTAATTTTTAGCATTGCTCTTTTTGTGATGATATTAGCCTCTGTTGTGATATTTTAGGAATTGAAATGTCTACTACTAGTCGCAATTGTCTTGGTTATGTCTGACTCGATACTACATTGATGTCCTTGAAGAGCAATGTAGTGCCTCTCCGCTAATAGCTTTTCGTGACATGCAAGTAAGTTGTTTGTTTGTGACTTGTGAGGTCATGTTGACCTTTTTGAATTTGACGTTGTTTAATTTAATGGAAACATCTCTCAACAACTGATACATAGTTAAAGACCACACCATCCTTCTTTTATCATGTTCCTATCCTCGATGTACCAATACCCTACTTTTATCTTTGTACTTGCAAACTGTTCACAGGATTACTACAACACTGATTTCGTTATGATAGCAAGTGATTTGCGAAATTTCCAAGGATTTGATTAAAATATTAGATTAATTTGAAAATTTTAAATAATGTTTGTAAAATTAAAAGAGTAATATCTTAAATTATAGCTTTGAAAAATTTCAATTAGCAAGTAAATAATATTGTTTATTTAATTAAATAATATTAGTTATTTATCTGTTATTAAGGATTTATTTAAAAATAAACAATTGGTGAGTTTCTTTATTTGGTGAATTTTAAAATAGATATATATAAATATTTATTCCAAATATTTTTTGGGATAAACTGGTTGATTTAATGTTTTCCCGATAAAAATGTTATGTGATGATAGAATTTAAGTCTAATTTGATTTGATTTAATTTAATAATGTATGGCATGATTGATAATTTTGTGAGTATAATTCTAAAATTGATGCAAATCAAATATAATTAATATTATTAAATATGTTTATATATATATATATAATATTCAAATAATGAATTATAAAAAATAAAAAAAGAGAAATTTAAATAAATTACATCTCTCATTGGCTTTTTTTCCTCCACCTTGCTTCATGCCTTCTGTTCAGCCCTCCACATGCCTTGTCTTTACTCTAATTCTTTTGCATGAGAAGAGAAAGTGGTCCACATGCCGGGTGGATGCTCACGCAGTTGGCATTCTCTCCCGGGGGCACATCTCCTGAGAGGTGCGTTGTTAAGAGGGAACAGTGGGGGATGTAGGGTAAGGAAGGACTGCGAAGAGGGAGCGATACATGTAATGCACTAAGGGTTACTGTGGGGGAGGCGAAGAGGAACGCTGGTAAGAGGGAACAGTGGTGGAGACTGGTTCTACACCTTTCTTTTTTTGCAGCCGTTTGTAAGTTTCTTAAACCCGTTTTACATATATCCTGTAATTGTTGTAGTCCATGAGATGCCATCTTGTTTGTTAGATATTCTGGCAGGCAGAGCACGTACCATATTAATGCTTCCACTTTTTGCATCCATGCCTATTAGGGCAGTTACAAGTTGCAACTGTAATGTCTGAAGAAGTTCCTCTATCCTTTAGGCTTCGATGGATGTCTACTGCTCCAGAGTTCCCATTTTGGCATAGGCAGGGATGGTGTTAGCAAAGGCTACAGAATTTGGCTTTAAACCTGACCAATGCATTGCCTTGGAATTTCTACAGCCTTCTCAGCCTTGGTATATCCTGCAGTACGGCGTTCCTGGTGATCACATTCCTTAGAGGCATTCTGTGAACTATGGAGGGTGTATGAATTTGAATAATTTCCCTGATACCATTCGCAACTTGTCACAGCCGCAACACTTGTACATACAATGTTGTAGAGATTTAAATAACCTTCCTGATTCCGTTCGCAACCTGTCACTTCTGCAGTACTCGAAAATAGAATGTTGTAGAGGTTTAAATAATCTCCTGATTCCTTTTTCAACTTGTCCCATCCGCAGCACTTGAGAATAGAATGTTGAAGAGGTTTAAATAATCTTTCTAATTCTGTTGTCAGCCTGTCTCAGCCGCTGTTTGATTCTTCACTGTGGCGATTATTTGGTGATCTTCCCCAGCCCATAGTCCTCTTTATCTCTTCTTTTGGTCACTCTATTTGATCCTTCAGTGTAAGCTCTTTCATTTTGCTAGATTTTAACTGGTCCAATCTCTCTACTTCAACCTCGGCCTGTCAATAATATCAATGGCAAATGCACCAGGGGCTGCGACTTCATCAACAGAAGCTGCAAGTCACGTGATCAAATAGTCTTTGCTCATCCGTAGGGTATCCATTAGATTCCATAATTCTGTTAGCGATGTTCCTAGTTCTTGGAGCTTTTGTAGCTTCTGTTTCTTTTTCTCTTTAAAGACTGCACTGTAATAGCTAGCCTGGCTAAAGTTTCATTGCTGATACCTTTTGACTTTACTCACTGAATCACTTAGAGTAGGATAAACTTCCATAACCTTGCTAAAGAAATCTGAATCATTTGATATCGGCAATTTAATATCCTTTAACTTTTTATTTTAGCAAATATGTAGCAGTTGTTCCTAAACGATTTAGCCATTAAAAGGCACTTCTAAATTTTATTTCATGTCTTAAAAGTTAGGTTTATGGTTCTCGAAAGTTCTAGAGTTGTCCTTTTTTCTTTTCTCGATTGAGATTTTTAAAATGTTTAACACTTACCTTATTTAGTATGCTTTCAAGTTGATTTTAAGGGGATAAATGAAATCTAATTGAAATTCAACTTTTGTTTGAACTCCCCATCTAAGAGCTGCGTAAGAAATAATGAAGAGAGAGGTTACCCATTAATCCCACTTAAAGAAAAAGAGAGTGAAAGCTAAGAGTATTCGGGAGATGATTCTTTTTTTAAAGCTCCTTTATTTAAGAGTATATTAAAAGTTATGATTCATAATTATATACTAATTTAGTTGGGGGGGGGGGGTAAATATGGCAATAAAGTTAAATATTGAATTATCCTTATTAATTTAATTTATTAAATTTATTTTAAAAATAAAATTTAGAATTGATTTAGTCTTATTAATGTGTTTGATTTATTTTGAAAGAGGGAAGATATTATTGGATTAACCTCAATTTGTATGCATAATAAAGTATTTAAAATTATTAAAAGCTATTAAGAAGATTAGTACTAATGATCATTGATCTGTGATGGGAATTGATGATAATAATAATTTTGATTATAGTATGAGTTTTAATTAAGGATATGAGAGAATATGATTTGATGTCATTGTTTTCTTCTTAACATTGGTCATTATCAATCCTTTTTCATAAATAAATTGATGTAGGGTTGTCCACTAGAAATGTGATATAAGCATGACAATATCTTCTATTATTTGTGTTCACACCTAGCATGATCGAATAAGTAGATTTTTGCACTAGGAAGCCTATCGGTCCTTAGATTTATTTATTCATTAAGTTTAGTTTTCGACCTATAATGTCAGCTCAATGAAGGCCATTGATGTAGTAAGTATCAATACCTTGCATCGTTAGATTTTTTGTTGCAATCTCATGGAAAAATATATGTTATTGATTGATTATCATTTTCAAATATTGTTAATATCATTAACACATTGTTGTTATCACTTGTATCACTTGAATGACCCTTGGATGTATTTTCATGGAATAGTAAGTTAATAATATATATATTTATAATGTTGGAGTAGTAAGTTTTAAGCATTAGTCTGTTTAATTATTACATGGGAATGACCAAAAAAATTTCAACTTAGGATTTAATCTCTATATTTCCTTTCCCCTTGATTTGAAGAAAAATGCCAATTTCTGATTGTCAATCTACCATGGTAGATTTCATGTCAATGAGTATTACTAGGTGAGATTTGATTCAATTGAGTGCTATGATTTAAAAAAAAGATTGAAGTTAGATCATTATTCAATAAATAATCCTTTCATGTTCTTATTGAGTTAGTTTATTTGTCAAATAGAAAATGAATGTTTAAACAAGTGGAGTATGCAATACGCGTTTAAGTGACGTTACATGGAATTGAGTTTGGAGATGAAAGATTGATTTTTATGTTCGCATGATTGTATTCTCCATTGCATTATTTTCCATTTTGATGAAGTTTTAGACCAAGCCATGATGTAAGTTTCTTTGGGAACCCAAGTGTTTGCGTACCCTTTAGTTGGGAGTATATGAATATTGGTGTTATAGTATCCCTTGCTTTTCCCCTTTGTATGCTTCTGGAAGTAGTCACCTTGTAAGTAGTCGTTGAGATTGTTGTATGTTATGTTTTGGTTGACCTTGTGGTTTGGTCTTGTGATCATTCTGCTTGTCTATCTTGGTCGTGGGTCCTTTCTTGTCATCTCCTAGCACGGGGGGTGGACCTTTGGGTCCACGTGGTCAGGTGGAACGTGCTATGCACCCCATTGGGTTCCTAGGTTGTGTTCATGTTGCGGAAGCGGATGCAAAGTTACCAGAGCTTCTCTTGGTTGAAGACTGATCTTCACCTTGTACCTTATTCTTCATTGATGTAATTATTCTTGTTCTTGATGTACTCTTCTCGTTGTTATAAGGGAAGCAATATGTAATGTATTAATGTAATTATGATGTGTTGTATCTGTGGAAATATGCTTCACAAATGTACTATTGATCTATGAATTGAATTGTAATTGAATGATGTATCGTTTTCCTCCCTATTGTTATGGATGAATGTATGTTATCATTATGTGATCGTGGTTTTTATTCTCTTTCATTTTGATTAAGGTTTAGGACTTGTAACGACCGTCTCATGTGCCCTAGAGGACGTAGATGACTTTGCAAACATATAATTGCTTTTCATGTTAAGAAAATGCATATGCTTTGTATGCAATGTTTTCACTTTCAATAAAAAAAAAAAAAAATTGTGTGGTGTTTTGTTGTCCTTTGGGGTTCACACGATGGGGCGTTACAAGCAATTGATAGTATACTTTCCTCACATGACTATCAGTGAGGTTAATGCCATACCCTAAAGTGTGAGGACAATTTGTTGTCCAATATTCTTTTAACTTATGCACTACTACTTCCCAATAACAAAATCAAGAGTTGGAAATTGACAAGAACTATTATTTAAGACAAGTTTACTCCTTTCATTACCACAAGGATTTAGAGCAATGAATACAAACCCTTGATTACTCTTGTTGCATTTTGTGTAAACATGTAAACATTCAACAAAATTTTGAGGCAAGTTCATTTCTAATGAGGTTATGAAATAGTTTATAGAGTTTTGTAATACTTAACCTAGTCAAACATCTTTCCACATAATCACCTTGTCTTAAACTCATAATTAATGGCATGCAATAACCTTCTAAGTATATATTTCCTAGATGATACTTATGTACAAAATTATTGGATTGATCCAGTTTTCGTTAAGAAAACTGAAACTGAAAGATGTACAAAGTCTTAGAATTCATAGCAAGCAATAGGACTTAAATTTATAGGTTTACCCTAATGTCATATCTTCCAAATTAATTGGGGGTTATCACTCCTCTTTGACATTTATTTTCATATCTTGGGAAATTATTTGTTTTATTTTGTTTGTTTCATTAAACAATATCAATTTTTCCACATAATCACAAATGAGGTTATGAAAGATGTACAAAGTCTTAGAATTCATAGCAAGCAATAGGACTTAAATTTATAGGTTTACCCTAATGTCATATCTTCCAAATTAATTGGGGGTTATCACTCCTCTTTGACATTTATTTTCATATCTTGGGAAATTATTTGTTTTATTTTGTTTGTTTCATTAAACAATATCAATTTTTCCACATAATCACAAATGAGGTTATGAAATAGTTTATAGAGTTTTGTAATACTTAACCTAGTCAAACATCTTTCCACATAATCACCTTGTCTTAAACTCATAATTAATGGCATGCAATAACCTTCTAAGTATATATTTCCTAGATGATACTTATGTACAAAATTATTGGATTGATCCAGTTTTCGTTAAGAAAACTGAAACTGAAAGATGTACAAAGTCTTAGAATTCATAGCAAGCAATAGGACTTAAATTTATAGGTTTACCCTAATGTCATATCTTCCAAATTAATTGGGGGTTATCACTCCTCTTTGACATTTATTTTCATATCTTGGGAAATTATTTGTTTTATTTTTTTTGTTTCATTAAACAATATCAATTTTTCCCAACGTTTGAAAGATAAGAATGATCCTGGGATTTGTGGGTTATGGACCCATAATGTAACTTAGCATAGCCTTATGTAATAATTTTGTTGTAACTTGATTGGTATTAAATTTATCTAAGGTACACCTACATGCCTAATATTGATGACCTTGATCTTTATGAATGTGGAGTTACTTTGATAAAGGAAAAAAAAACTTAGGAGAAGACTCCTAGAAGAAATGATCTACTCAAGATGTTAAATATAGACATGAATTTGGTTCATAAGAATTTTACTAGATCAATTATGTAGGTTACAAGGTTGATCCATGTATTGCCATTGTTTCTATGAGTGTGGGGTAGATCATACATGTTTTGGATTTGGTTAAGCATTATGATCTTGTCCAAAATAAATAGAACAAATGTGTTCCTACCCCAAATGAGGTTTGATGAATATATCCTATGTTAAACCTCAAATTATAGTGCCAATGGCTCTTTCCAAATTTCTTAAGATCTCTCTAAGAGTCAAAATATTCATTTCCTAAAGAATTGGGCTATCTTCATTTCCTTTGCTTAAAAATATTGTTTCGGCATGGGTGATTGCTCAAATATTTATTTTTTTGTGCATAAATGTTGTTAATGAAGAGGATTTTAAGTCTCTTTAGCCATTTTGTCATGTCCCTCGAAATTGTAGCATTGGGATATAAAGCATTAGAAACAAGATAAACAAAATACATATTAAAACATTAACGATTTGATTATAATTATCAAAGATAATATTATAATTATAAATATCAAATATCAAATTGTAATTACCAAAATATAAACACTAAATATTAAAATCATTACAATATATTAACGTGAAATACATAACATAATAAAAGATTGTAACACATTGAAATAGAATAACAATATATATTGACAATTTATATACCTCAATGATTAAAATACTAAGTTGTCGGTTCAGGTATAGATTCAGATGCGGGTTTGGGTTCGGGTACGCGGGTTTGGGGGGTACGCCGATACGACAATTTTTCATAGGGTACGAGTACGGGTACGAGAGTATATATATATATATATAATTTATAAATTATTAAATTATAAACATAATTCCATAGACTCATAAGCATGCTCAAAATTATAATCATATAATCATAATGCCATAATGCCATAGAATATTAAAACAATGAAATATGCCATATGGTAATACCTCATATAATCATATTCATAATTTGCAAAAATGTAAATAGTAAAAACTCAAGTCATAAAATGTCATTACACATTGAAAATTCAAATTACAATCAAGACAATATTTAATTCAGTATTCTTCAAATTCATCTTCATCAAAAGCATCAAGGTCGTGGTCCTCAATTGGTTCAATTTCATTTGAACCACTATCAATTAGATTGCCACTCCCATTAGGTGCATCAGTTGCCTCATTGTCATCTATAAGGCAAAATGAGCCTCATTTGGTCGGCCAAGTCAATATAAGGCAATTTGGGCACTTTTAGGGTTTTATTTTATGTTTTTAAGTTGATTTTTTTCCTTTTTCTGGGTTGGATGACGTGGGTCCGCCCACCCATCCTTCTAGGTTCTCCATTTGCTACCCGGGTTCTCTGTGGGTCCTTTATAGAGGGACCCACAGAGAACCCAGGTAGCAAATGGAGAACCCAGGCGAACCCACAGAAGGACTAAACCCGAACCAGAACCCACACGTATTTTGGCTTGTTCGGGGGGCTAAAATGAAGAACCCGGTAACTTAGTTAAAATACAAAAAATTGAAATACAAAGGATCAATAATCAAATATATATATATATATATATATATATATATATATATATATATATATATATATATATATATATATATATATATATATATATATATAAATATATATATATATATATCTAAATTGTAATTTAAATATTATTATAAATAATATTATACCAATCATCAAATAGAGAAATTGGTATTATTTACAATTATCTGATTATTCAAATTCATACACTAATTATATCCAAAGCTATAAAATTATTATTATTATATATAATACTACAATAAATATATATATATATATAACCAATATAAAAACATAAATAGTTGAAGGAAGATACGATTATTAAAAAGATGACTATCAACAACATACATCGATTAACAACAACATAGTGTCTAAATGTAATAAAGGCAAAGCAACATGGAGGCAACGATTCATATAAGAAGCAAGTCATAAGGCAGCACTAAAGATATGAAACGGATTAATAGTCAATAAACAATAATAAATGTTGGTTGTTGACTAAAAGACATGTCTTCCTATGTGGACATTGCTCCTCAAAAAGACATGACCTTCCCTTTATGGCATTAAGATATAAGAAGGATAAGAAGTGAAAAGAAGAGGCCATCAATCAAGAAGTATTGGAACTACAAAGGAAAACGTAGCCTATGTAATGTCTGATTGGAATCATAATCTGCTGAGAGAATAAGTAGGCATAATTAATTTTTGTTGCTTACAATTATGATCTGTGTTAGATCTGTAAGAATAGAATTCATAATTGCTAACTCACAAATATAGCTCTAGGGTAGAACAGTGGATATACTTATCATTACTTTCTGATTTTAATAAGTTAAGAAAATATATAATAGCAACAATAGGTGTAGGTAGTGATTGAATTCAACTATATTATGTTCATATTTTTCTCCTAGCCTCACTAAGACTTGTGTTGATTTTGAAATCAACTTCTTTCAATATGTCTTGTGTTATTTTCTTTGATTGGGAGGGAGCAACCTTTCCTTTCACTTTATTTATATTTTGATGAAACTCACATTCTTCATTCTTAGAATGAAATCCCTAATTTTTTTTATTTCACAAATTCATCATTATAGATAAATTGTGTACATGCTAATTCTCTTACATTATTCACCTCCCTTCTCTCATTCCTGAGGTTAACCATCAACCTATCTTGAGGAATACCAAGAATTTGCACTCTTGGTGGAACAAGAAAAACCTAGTTAACTTCCTCTTTGTTGATGATTTTTTTTAACAATTTCAGCTTCTCCTAGCTCCCCCATATCCATTGAATAATCAAAAATTTGTGTATGAATTTCTATCTTTCTTTGTTCTTTTGTAGAGGTTTCAATTGAAAGTGTTGGTTTTTTTTGTACTTTTTACACTTGAGAAATTTTAGGCACTTGTGGCCTTCTTTGTTGGGAATTAAGGTGTCTCAACCTTTACAATTTCCTAGCATTAAAATATTAATTTATTAATGGTTATGTTGTATTTTCTTGCTCATATTAATGTGTTATCTAATGTGACTTGGCACGGTGAGTTGTGAGCATATTGGTAGGTGACATGGGATGTGACATGGATTTTGTGGTCTCCACAAGGAAATGTAGGTGTCCCACTTTGGGAAGAGATTCTTTGATATGTGTTAGTATCTTTGAGGGATTCTATGACAAAGTATGACAAATTCTTATGACAAGTTCCTATGATGATCTTATGATGCATAAGAGCCAATTTCTATGACAGTTTGGGCAAGTGTTGGAAGACATATTTGCATCAGGAAAGTATTGACCCCTTTGACATTGGTTTTGGCATTGATGTCAAGTGTTTACCTTGGCATACACATAAGTGGAAACTGGCATATATTGAGATGCTCTCGTTACTTTGGAATTTTAATGAATGATATGAGACAACTTGGATTGGTTGACTTTGCATGAGCATTGATAATTCATTGAGGCAGCAAAACTTTATGTGTTTATAGTTCTTTGAACACATTAATATATTTGTGCATCTTTGATTTGATACCTGGCACTTGTTTTTTATGTTGAGATAACATTTATTCAGGGGCTTTGGGATAGCACTATTACATGAGACTTGTCTTAATCTTTGATACATTTGAAGGTCACACAATGCATATTTGTGAAAAGGGAACTTTATCATGGTTTCATTGACTATTGCTAAGGTAGTTTAAAAGGTTTCATTACATTGGCCAAAGAAATGATTATAGTGAACTTGGTTAATTGGCATATTATAGCTTTGAATGAGATATAGTTTTTGTGCATTGGTGATTATGACACTGACATAAAGGTTGAAGTATTTGATTACTTTCATGTAAATAAAATGTAATCAACATAATGATTGGTGGTTGTGAGAGTTTCATTGGAAAAGGTATATTGACATAGTTGTGCCCTAAATGCCTTCAATACAAGGAATCATTTGTTCACACCCAACTTAGGGCTTGGAAGAAGTTTGGAGAAGCTTGGTGGAAATGGTGGTTTTGTGGCTGACAATTCAAAAAATGGTTTCAAGGTTTCAAAGGTAGTTAAAGTTTTCAATGTTGCTCATTTTGGTAACTCAAATCCTTACTCTTTGTGGTATTTGGTTAATCTAGAAATGGTATTGTTCATGGTTATGTTGTTTTCATAATTTTTCATTTGTGTTACCCATTGCTAGGGCATGGGGTCACAAATCTTGTCACAGTTTTAATGCATTGTATAAATATTGTGTATTGCATCTTGGTGTCGACTTGGACATGGGTTATATGTTAAATTTGTATGTGTCTTTTGCTTAGAATATACACACACTTTATTCAAAGTTTCAACATTGCATAAACAACAGTTTAAGTTTGGTAAAAACAAAGAGACCACGGTGGCATAAAATGTTATGAAGTTTTTAGTTTTACTCGTGATGACAGTTGGTAGCATATGCGATCTTGTGAATGATTATAAAATAGTGATATTTTACTATGAAGGGTTCGATGCAGATATGAGATTTATACTATGTTAAGAGTTATTTTTATTTTTGTGTTGAAAGCTTTAATGAGCATTTTTTTATGAAAGATGGAAATCACTTTAAGTGTTGGTTGTATTTACATATAGATTCTTGTGTGTCCAGTTATAAATGAGACAAACAAGAAGTGTTATTTGGTGAAATAGAGGTGATACTCTGTATTGTTGCTTACAATATTATTTGATGAGAAATGTTGTTTTTTCTAGTGAGGCAGTTACTACCATGAAAGCCAGTGAGGCTGTAGTAACATGAAAAAGCTAGCGAGGTTGTGTTTTGCCAGTGAGGTAGTTGTGTTTTTCTAGTGAGGCAATTATGTTTTGTCAGTTAGGTAGTTGTGTTTGCTAGTGAGGCAGTTGTGTAGCTAGTGATGCTTTACCAGTAAGCCATTTTATGTAGCCAGTGAAGCTTTTCTAGTGAGGCATAAATTGTAGCCAATGAGGCATAAAAAGCAGCTAGTGAGGCTATGTAATCAGTGGGAATTTATTAAGCTAGTGAGGCATTTTCCCGAGTGGTTTTTTATCCCTATGAGGGTTTTCCACTCATGAAAATATTGTGTTATGGTTCTTTTGTGTTATGCATCTTTTGAGTTTCTCATGTGGTTTAAAATTCTGATATTGGCTGTCACAATCTAGTACATTCTTGAAGCCGATCTTTTCATGATTATAAATAAGTTTCATGTTTTGAAAAAAAATTGAATTTGAATTTGGTTATTGAACACTAATTCACCCCCTCTCTCAATGTTTCTTGTACTCCAACAAGTGGTATTCGAGCCATACCCTTGCCAAAATTTTAACCAACTTATAGGATTCCTGGTAGAGTACTTGACATGGAGAATTAGGAAGGTCTTTCTACTTCCAAAGCACCTTTATTTGATGGTACTAGCTATGCCTTTTGGAAATTTAGAATGCAACATCATATAACTTCTCTAGGCTATGAGGAATGTCATGCAATTGAGATTGAGTATACTACCACTGCAACACCCTCTATTGCAGAAGAGAAAAAATCATATGAATGTGATGCTAGGGCTGCAAATTCTATTTGTTGTGGTTTGATTAATGATGTGCTTGTTAAAATTATGGACTGTAAAAGTGCAAAGTCTATCTTGGATAAACTGTCTAGTATTTATGAGGGTGATGAAAAAGTTAAAGAGGCTAAATTACAAAATTTTATAGCCAATTTTTTAGAAGGCCTAAACATGACTGAGGAAGCGAAGGTAGCTGATTACCTTCTAAGAGTCCAAGAAATTGTAAACTCAATTCGTGGCCTTGGTGAAACTTTAGAAGAAAGTGTAGTTGTTAAGGTCACTGACACCTAGATATAATCCTAAAATATCTACTGTAGAAGAAAGAGACTTAAACAAAATCACTTTAGATGAACTTCATGGTGTCTTTACAACCTATGAAATGAGGATGTATAGTGATTATTCTACTTCCAAAGAAGTTGCTTTTAAATCTATAAAAAGAGACAATGACATAAATTCTGACTAAAAAAAATAGATAACAGTGAATCCATCCTTGTGAGAAAACCGAGAAGAGGGTCAGGTAGATATAAAGGGAAGTTTCCATTTAAATGCTTCAACTATGGGAAGATTGGGCATTATGCTACTTAATTCCCTAATAGAGACTCTGAAAGCGATGAAGAAGATAATAGGAGACAGGGTAAGAAAAAATAAAATAACTTTAAAAAGAAAAATGTTTTTAAAAAGAAGAAAAGCTCATTTTATAATGTAATAGACAGTGGGTCAGAGGGATCCATTTAAGATGGAGAAGAAACCCTATTTATGACAATCATTAGTCTAAATCAGAATCAAAATGAAAAAAATGTAGAATTGAAACCAAAACTTGATGTTGCAAATGAGTCATATGGTGAAAGTGATGAAGAGTGCTAAAAGTTAGAGGCAAAAGTTGTTGACTTGAGGAAAGAGCTTGACATGTGTGATAATAGTAACAAACTGGAAAATATTATTGGTAAAAAAAGATACCATAAAGATAAAACTAGTTTAGGGTTTATGGAAGGCCAATGTTCTCATTCCAATGTGACAAATGAAAGGTTTTTGAAACCATCAGTTGGAAAAAGGAATATTCCATTAAGAAGCAATTTGCATTTATTTGGCTATTGCTTCTATTGTAAACAATTTGGGCATAAGGAAAGTGAATGCAAATTTATGTATAAAAGGAGCTCAAGCTCTCAGAATGATAAACTCTTTTAGACACAACAAAAGAAAAACTAACTCTTTCCAAGATAAATGTTGATAGATAAAAGTTAATTTGGAAGCCAAAGAGGGTTGATGAAAAGACATGAAATATTCTTGATCAAAAAACTCTATATGCCAAGAAGAAAGAGTTGTGGGTTGTAGACAGTGGATGCTCTCACCACATAGTAGGGGATAAAAGCAATGTTATCAAATTTGAATATTGTGATGGTGGTTTAGTGTGGTTTGGAAATGATGATTGTATTTAGATCATAGGAAAAGGTATTGTGTCTTTGGATGATAACATATCTTTGCATGAGGTGTACTATGCAGAGGGTCTTAGGCATAATATCTTAAGTGTGACTTAGATTTGTGATCAAGTTTTTTATATTCTTTTTGATGCTCTTGGATGTGATATTACAAATAAAATAGGTGAAGTTATTGCAACAGATTTGAGGACCAAAGGAAAAAAATTTAATCTGTAGGAAACCAAATGCATGAGTATGGTTGATCAGTTGAGGGAGAGATCGGATGATCTTCCCCCTATTTCTCTTCACTAAATCCTTTTATGTGTGTTTTCAGGGGGAGCTTCAAGTGTCATTTTACATCCCTATTTTTTGTTGATTACATTGTGTTTATGGTGATATCTTTGTAGTACAGTGGTTTTACAAGTGTATGCTTTAATCATGCTTAAATTTGTTGTCTTGATGGCTGAAATTGCTACCTTGATGATGGAATTGGATTGCTTTAACAAGTTGTGGTAATTGGTTTCAGATTGGTGATATGGGCTCATTCTGCCCTTATTTACTTGACTGTGCATGAACATGTTTTTTGATAGGGACAGGGTTGGATTGAGACAATCACAATCTCAATGCTCTGAGTCCTTACCTTGAGAACTCCTAAGGTGTCACTTCATCCACCATTCAACCTGTAGGTCTTCTGCTAGTTTAGGTACCTCTGGTTCATTGCCAACCTTGCTATCATCTCTAATTTTCTGCTACCAATCTGTTCTTGGTGCTTTTCCTCACTTACTCCATCTAGCCCTTAATCCTTTTAAAGACTAGTCAAACCTCCAATGCCTCCTAACTTGCTTGTAGGGGTGTTCTTAGGCTTCTATGATTTCAAAAACCATCAAGGAATGGTTCTTATTTAACCTCCATGTTTTGATCCTCCATCGCTATCACAAAACCCTAGTCTAGGGTTTGGGAAGGGCTACTAGGATTAGGCCTCCTCAAACAAGAAAAATGCTTAATACTCCTCCCTGCTCAATGAACACCATAACCTCAAAGAAAGAACCCTGGCTCAATTTTGGAGCACTTCAATATTTTAGTGGTTTCAACCCTTCTCAGGCCGTACACAGGGTTATTCCTAATTTTGAGAATTTTAGGGCCTTTTAAGCCTCTTCTTGGATACAAAGAGGACTATCTTCTTCCTTCAGCCACCAGGTGAATTAGTGATGATTCCTGCCTCTTTTTAGACCTATGTCTTAAGGTCCCCTAAAACCTTTACACACCCTGGGTTTCCAATGGTTAGTCACCCCTGCAACATTGGAAGCAATTTTGCACAGTCTTTCCTAACCGGGCATAGTCCGCTCGCCTAGGAATAGACTTTTGGCATGCTATAAGAACTCCTACTGATTCCTATTGTTAGCATATATACAATAAAGGAGCTTAGCCCCATTCCCAATGTTCCCATACTTCTTGGTAAGGTGGGAGTGTGGGCTAAAGCTCCATCTTTATTCCATTTTCCAGTCAAAACAACAAGTATGGTAAAACACAGAAATTACAAGAAAGAAAAAAAATGATATAACAACTATCTAATGGTGAAAAACAGAACTTCTAGAGGCTTAAATAAATGCTAAAAGAATCCACAAAATGCCTCATTTAATTCATTCAATAGCTGCTACAGAAAATAAGAACAGAAAACAAAATTTCCACGCCAAAATCACTGTTTCTTTTATTGTTCTCTTGAAACTGCCAACATTCAAAACTTCCGCAACTTTTAAAGTAAGACATCTTTACAATGCATTGAAATGGTTAGTTTTCATTTTTTCCCCAAGAACGCATCAAAGCTGTCTTTTGTAAAATATTAAATAGTTTTCCAATTTTACAAAAGCTAGGAACAGCCACAAAAGGGATTCCTAAATTTTATTCAACTTTTAACCTAAGAACCAAAAGGTCCTCAAACACAATCTAAATGGTGTTAAAGACCTTACACAACAAAATGAAAATATTTTTAAAACAAGACTTCAAAATATGCTTGCACCTTAGCACCTTGGCAGGTGCTCCTGCACCATTCTCCCCCTCTCAGCACAAAGATCAAGGAACTTGAGGTGATATTAGTGATAGATCAATGCCTAGCTTCTTAAAATCAGCTTCCTCAACCCAGGTGGCCTCTGATTCATGTTTGTTCCTCCACTTGACAAGGTGCTCCATGTATGCCTTGTGTCTTGTAGCTTTCTTCACCCTGGACTCCAAGACCTTCTCTTCCTGAGGTTTCTCTTGATTTGGAAGGGGTATATTACTGATATCCTGAAAGATTTCTTGACTATTCTGAACTTCATCACTGACTGTTCCCTTATACCTGATCAAATCAACAACATTAAAGACTGGAGATACGCCCAAATCTGATGGGAGTTCTACCTTGTATGCATTCTTCCCATACTTGGCTAACACCTTGCATGGTCCTACTCTTTTCATCTGCATTTTGGTTGACATGCCCTTCTGCAACCTTGATTTGTTAAGATGAACCATAACAGTCACCTACTTGAAACTGCACATCCTTCCTTGATAAGTCAACTTTATCTTTCAATTTTTGTGTTGTTGTGATTGTCTTCTTAACCTGCTCATGAATCTCCTTCATGGTCTAAGTGAAGTCTTCTACATGTCCACTCCTATTCTCCATTGTTCCAAGGTCTCTAAGTTCACAAACTCCTCTTGGGTGCATCCCATACACAACTTCAAATGGACTTTTTCCTGTAGTTATGTTTACACTGTCATTATAAGCATACTCAGCTTGAGAAATCACCACATCCCATGTTTGTCCATATTCTTTAGTCAAGCACCTCAATAGGTTACCTAACACTCTGTTAACCACCTCTATTTGACCATCGGTTTGAGGATGGTAAGCTTATCCAAAAGACAGATTTGTTCCCAATCTGCTCCATAGTGTTTTCCAAAAATGGCTCATGAACTTCACATCCCTATCTGATACAATGCTCAATGGAAATCCATGGATTCTTACAACTTCCTTGAAGAATAGATGAGCTATGTAACTTGCATCATGGGTGGTTTTGCAAGGAATGAAGTGACTCATCTTGTTGAATCTGTCCACAACTACATAAATATTGTCAAACCCCATTCAGTCTTAGAGTCCTACCACAAAATCCATACTAACACACTCCCATGGTCTATTGGGAATGGGAAAAGGTTGATACAAACCTGCATTGCTGGCTCCCCCTTTGGCTTTCATGCAAACAACACACCGATCCACATATTTCCTAACATCTCTTGCCAACTTAGGCCAGTAATAGAACCTTTGTACCAGCTCTAAAGTTTTATTTATTCCAAAATGCCCACTAAGACTGCCATTGTGTTTCTCTTGGATCAGATTTTCCCTCATTGATCCTCTTGGGACACATAACAGATTGCCCTTAAATAACAATCCATTTTGTAGTGTATACTCAGCATATTGACTATGAAAGTGATTTTCAAAATCTAAACATACCTTGTAGGCTTCTGAGAAATCTTCATCCTCACCATAGAGATCTTTGAAACTCTCTAATCCAATGCTTTTCAGCTGTATCTCTTGGATTGTCAACATTCTCTTGCTTAATGCATCTTCCACCTTATTCATTTGTCCCTTCTTATGCTTGATGGTAAAAGTGAAAGCTTGGATGTATTCCATCCATTTCAAGTGTCTATTGCTTAAATTCTCTTGGGTGTTGATGTAACTGAGTGCCTGGTTATCTGTGAAGACCACAAACTCTCTGGGCAATAAATAATGCCTCCACTCCCTAAGGGACTGCACTAAAGCATAAAGTTCTAGATCATAGGTGGATTATTTTTGTTTGGCTTCATTGAGCTTTTCACTAAAGAAGGCTACAGGCCTACCTTCTTGACTGAGTACTCCTCCTACTGTTACTCCACTTGCATCACACTCAGCTGTAAACAACTTATCAAAACTAGGCAATAGCAAAATTGGTTGAGTTGCCACTTCTTGTTTTAGTTTTTCAAACCCTCTATTAGCCTCTTGAGTCCATTTAAACTTTGTTTTTAAACCACCTTTAATAGTATCTAGCACTGGTGCACATATACCACTAAAATTCCTAATGAATTTTCTATAAAACTAAGCTAAACCATGAAAACTCCTTACCTCTGTTGCTGTGGTTGGTGTAGGCTAGTTTAGGATGGCTTCCACCTTGCTTGGATCCATCTTCAATGTTCCTTGGGATACTACAAAGCCTAGATACACAAGTTCTTGTTTGAAGAACTCACACTTCTCAAGGTTGATTGCCAACTGTTCTTCTTGCAGCCTTTTTAGAACCATCTCCACATGCTTCAAATGTTCTTCTGCTGTCTTACTGAAAATCAGTATGTCATCCAAGTAGACTACCACGAAAATCCCTATGAAATCCTTAAGCACCTCATTCATTAGTTCTTAAGGAAAGGATAGGGGCATTTGAGAGGCCAAATGGCATCACTTTCCACCTTACACAAATCATCATTTGTCTTAAAAGTTGTCTTCCACTCATCACCTCCTTAATCGATTTGATGATACCCACCTAAGATCCGCCTTTTGGTAATAATCGCTCCCCAAAGACAATCCACTGTCTTCAATTCTAGGTATTGGGGAATCTATACCTAATGGTGATTTCATTGGATTGCTCTAGAATCAGTACAAATTCTCCACTTACCTCCTTTCTTAGTTGCCAAAACCACCGGGACTGCACATGGGCTGATGCTCTTTTGAATTAGACCTTGATTCAACAATTCTTCCACTTGCCTAACCACCTCTAGGTTCTGCTCAGGTGTAAGCTTGTATATTGCTTTGTTAGGCAAATGAGGCTCCAGGCATGAATTCAATTTGATGACTTATTGCTCTCTTATGGTAGAGTTGCGGTGTGTTCCATCACCACTGCGCGCTTGTATTTATCACAATCTTGGACTGCTTTCCGTAAGACTATCTTTCAGCCTTTCCCTTTGGACTGGTCTGAACCATATCCCTTCAATTCTTGATGTAGATTGAGAAAACTTTACCATTGCTCAACATGATGTTTGGAACCTTGGACTGTCCTTCATCATCCTCAGTCAATGATTGCAGCTTGAAGGTTCTTCCATCCTTCTTGAATTCAATGGTGTTCTCCTTCCCATGATATATAGCACCTCTATCATATTGCCATGGCCTGCCAAGAAGAAGATGGCATGCATCCATGGGTAGTACATCACAAATCAGCTTGTCTTTGTAGCCTCCAATTGAGAATTCCACCCAACCTCGGCTTCATTTACTAGAACACTCGCCTTTATTCACAAATGATATGACCTTGTAGGGATTGGTATGAGGTACCTTCTGCAATTTTAAATTAGTTACTGCCTCCTCAGAGATTATATTGTCTGTAGAACTAGAATCTACAATGACCTTGCATACCTTTCCCAATATCTTGCACCTTGCTCTAAACAAAACTCTCCTTTGCTTGGGTTCTTCCTTGACCGGTTGTCTGATCAGCACTCTATTAAACATCAGATTTTCACCTACTTCTGAGTCTATATGACTGATCTCAGGTGATTTGACACTCATGGTGTCCTCTTGTGCATAGGCCACTCTTTTCTCATTGCTAGAAGAAGAAGCTTTCTCCGGGCATCTATAAGTTGGATGACCTAGCTGATTGCAGTGATAACATTTCATGGTGGCAAAGTAAGAGTTACTTCTACCTACTGCTCTTCCTCTGTTTGAACCACCTTGAGGTCCTCTTCCTCTATTAAATCCTCCTCTTGATGATGTTTCACCTCCATGCTCAGTAAGCTTAGATTCTCCTTGGTTTCTTTGATCATTACCTCTTCCCTGGTAACCTCCACACTGTCCTCTTTGATCTCTGCCTTTGCCTCTGCCCTTAGAGGACTAATCATGCTTCCTTTTATTCCTCTCTTCAATCTTTATAGCCAGCTGATAACATTGATGGACTATCTTGGGGCTGAGTAAAGCCATCTCTTCCTGTATGTTCCACTTCAAGCCATTAAGGTACCTAGCCACTTTTAGGCTCTCATCTTCTGCCACATTTGATCTCAAGCAAAGCTTTTGAAACTCTTCAGTATAGGTGTTGACATCTTGATCTTTCTGCCTTAAACTCTGCCTCTTCTTGTGAAGTTGGATCTCATAATCATCTGGAATATATGCTTCCTTCACCTTAGCAACCATTCCTTTCTAGGTTGATATGGGCTGCTTGCCTTCTTTCTCCCTTTCAGTCTGAACAAATTTCCACCATGTCAAAGCTAATCCTCTCAACCTTGATTTTGCAACCTTCACTTTATGTGCTTCAGTGACTCCATCACATTCAAAGTGGTTCTCCATGCCATTTATCCAATCCATGACCAGATCAAGATCCATCTTTCCATGGAATAGTGGTATGCCCTCAAGTCCTTGTCCACTCAGGGATTTCAATGCCTTCAAGAAAGGCTCCTCCTCCAGAATAGGGTTAAGTTCAGGGACTTTGTTTTCCTCTGCAACCTCTTCTTCTTTTGGCACTTTACCTTCTAACCTTGCATTGTTCAATGCCTTCTCCAATTGCTGTATTCTTTCTTTCAAGGACTTGTTGTCCTCTTCTTGTTCTTCAACCATCTTGGCTAACTGTGCATTTGTCACCATGGCGGGGGTTTCACTTGACTCAACTTCTGACATATAAGCTACTTTCCCAAATCTTTCACGGCTCTGATACCAATCTGATAGGGACAGGGTTGGATGGAGACAATCACAATCTCAATGCTCTGAGTCCCTACCTTGAGAACTCCTAATGTGTCACTTCATCCACCATTCAACCTGTAGGTCTTCTGCTAGTTTAGGTACCCCTATTTCATTTCCAACCCTGCTATCATCTCTAATTTGCTGCTACCAATTTGTTCTTGGTGCTTTTCCTCACTTACTCCATCTAGCCCTTAATCCTTTTAAAGACTAGTCAAACCTCCAATGCCTCCTAACTTGCTTGCAGGGGTGTTTTTAGGCTTGTATGATTTCAAAAACCATCAAGGAATGGTTCTTATTTAACCTCCATGTTTTGATCCTCCATCGCTATCACAAAACCCTAGTCTAGGGTTTGGGAAGGACTACTAGGATTAGGCCTCCTCAAACAAGAAAAATGGTTAATACTCCTCCCTACTCAATGAACACCATAACCTCAAAGAAAGAACCCTGGCTCAATTTTGGAGCACTTCAATATTTTAGTGGTTTCAGCCCTTCTCAGGCCATACACAGGGTTATTCCTGATTTTGAGAATTTTAGGGATTTTAAGCCTCTTATTGGATACAAAGAGGATTGTCTTCTTCCTTCAGCTACCAGGTGAATTGGTGATGATTCCTACCTATTTTCAGACCTATGTAAGGTCCCCTACAACCTTTACACACCCTGGGTTTCCAATGGTTAGTCACCTACCCAGCGTTGGAAGCAATTTTTGCCGCCGATCTTTCCCTAACGGGGCATGGTCTGCTCGCTAGGAATAGACTTTTGGCATCACTATAAGAAATCCTACTGATTCCCTCTTGTTAGCATATATACAATAAAGGAGCTTAGCCCCATTACCAATGTTCCCATACTTCTTGGTAAGGTGGGAGTGCGGACTAAAGCTCCATCTTTATTCCATTTGCCAGTCAAAACAGCAAGTATGGTAAAACACAGAAATTACAAGAAAGAAAAAAATTATATAACAACTATCTAATGGTGCAAAATAGAACTTCCAAAGGATTCAATACGTGCTGAAAGAATCCACAAAATTCCTCATTTAATTCATTCAATAGCTGCTACAGAAAACAAGAACATAAAACAAAATTTCCACGCCAAAATCACTGTTTCTTTTATTGTTCTCTTGAAACTACCAACATTCAAAACTTCTAACCCCTTGAAAAGGTCGAGATATCTCTTTTACAATGCATTGGAAATGGTTAGGTTTTCAATTTTTTCCTAAGAACGGCCAAAAGCTTGCCTTTGTAAAACACAGTGTGTTTTCCAATTTTTGACAAAAGCTTAGGAAACGACCACAAAAAGGATTCCAACCTTATTCAACTTTTAACCTAAGAACCAAAAGGTCCTCAAACACAATCTAAATGGTGTTAAATACCTTACACAACAAAATGAAAAGATTTTTAAAACAAGACTTCAAAATATGCTTGCACCTTGGCACCTTGGCAGGTGCTCCTGCACCATTTTTGATAGTGAATAGATGCCTTCCTTCATATAGTTTTTTTGATGTTGGTCAAGACAATGTTTTAATCAGATTACTCATGGAAGTTGCAAATGACAAGGTGGAAGGCCTTGTTTTTCAATATAGGTGCACATGCTCACAGTTTACAAACAGTGCTTGCAAACTTGGAAGTACTATGAATGGATAGTAATGGAAAATATAGTGGAAGTGCTTTATGTTTCTCATACAAAGGGTTTCTTGAGTTTCTTTATGTCAAGCATCAATAACAGTGGGGTATTATGAGAGGATATAAGTTTGGTGTCTACACTAGCAGTGAGTATTTCTATTTGCATAATATTGCAGAAACTTGATAATAGTATATGTATAATGAGTTCTCTACATACATGTTCTTTCTGCCAATTTTTGACAGTGCCTCTTGATCATAGTGACACAGTGATCATTCAGGAGTGATTGGTTGATGAAACTTAGTTTAATGTTTGATGTGACTATTTGGAAATAATAGAATTTAGTGGTTGTTTTCAGTTGGAACTTGTTGCTAAATTTATGACAAGTGTGAATGTCAGAGTTGCTTCATGAAAAAATTATTTGTATTCTTTTCATTTGATAATTCATTGGTCATTAAGAGTATATCTTTGAGTTTTGCAAATGGTCAAACTTTGTAAAGTGGTTGTGTAATAGTGAGCTATTGTGGTGCTTAAGGTTCACAAGAGAAGTGTAGATTTTGCAGTCATTATTTGTTGGAAATACTGAGAAAAAATGATGATAAAGGGGTCTTGATAACCTTGACAGTGATTATATTTTCTACTTAGTTGCAAGTCAGTAGAATGGAATGTGGAGTATTGTTTGTGAGATGTTTTTGGTGGTAATAATAGCCTATGATTTGGTTCTTTTATGTTGTGAAGTATTGATTGAAGGGGTAGTTTGCAGGTGTTATGTCAGTGTTGATATGCTAACAATACAATTTCCTTATCATTTCTATGCTATAGATAGTTTGTATTCACAGTTTCTACTTGATAATACAACAAATTTCTTGAATGAAACTCTTCCATACTAGTTAGTGGTGCAATGAATATTGGTTTACTGTCTACCATAGTATTTGGGTTTCCTTGATTTTCAAGACAAACTTTGTTTTTGATAGTTATTGAAATTCATGATAATGATGGTTGGCACCTTTTCTGTGAAGATATGCTGCATTCTTGTACATTAATGATAGACTACCAACATTCTCAATTTGTGATTGCTTGTATTATCTTGCACCATGCATTCACTTGAAAGTTGTTTTGGCAAGCAGTTTCTTCACATTGCATTCATCTTGGCAATGCTTTGGTCCATATTGCTTTGATTTGGTGATTCTGACATAACAAGTTTTGGTTCATGTTATCTACTAATGCTTTTCATGTCTTAGCAGTGGCAATGGTTTCACAAACACATCCTGGTGTGACCCTACTTGTACTTTGTTGGATGATAGTGACCTTATTTTTGATTAATGACAATGGTTTGATATGGGTTTCTCTCATTTTACATTTGAAGTTGGTACTTGATGGAATTTCATGATGATGTTCAAGTTCAAAAGCATAATCTTTGATTCTTGAGTAAGAGATTGCAAATCATGCATTATGGCTTGGATATTTTTCTTATGAAAATATTGCAGTAACATTTAGTGATCAAAGTATGCTCATCAATAGTGATACAAATTCTCTTTTTGATATGCAAATGGTCTCATTTATTAAGCACATGTTGGTGCAACAATATCCATGCTTGTTTTTTGTTATTTTTTTTACCTTTTGATCTAATAGGTGTTAGCTTTGCACTGTGACAACAACCTTATACACATCTGACCTTTGGAATTGTTTCCAAAAGGAGGAGAAGAGCATGTGATACATGGTTCATGATATTCTGATTTTGGTGCACAGGTTCATGGTGCTATTCTTTCTTTGGCAGGGTGCTTCTATAGGTGCTATTCTTTCAGGTTCTTTGGTAGGTTTGAAATCAATGCCAAAGGGGGAGTTTGTTGACCACTTTGACATTGGTTTTGGCATTGATGTCAAGTGTTTTCCTTGGCATACACAAAAGTGGCATATATTGAGATGCTCTCATTACTTTGGCATTTTAATGAAGGATATGAGGCATCTTAGCTTGGTTGACTTTGCATGAGCATTGATAATTCATTGAGGCAACAAAACTTTATGTGCTTATAGTTCTTTGGACACATTGATATATTTGTGCATCTTTGATTTGATACTTGGTACTTGTTTTTGATGTTGAGATAACATTTATTTAAGGGCTTTGGGACAATATTGTTACATGAGACTTATCTTAATCTTTGATACATTTGAAGACACAATGCATATTAGTGAAAAGGGAACTTTATCATGGTTTCATTGACTATTGCTAATGCAGTTTAAAAAGTTTTATTACATTGGACAAAGAAATGATTATAGTGAACTTGGTTAATTGGAATACTATAGCTTTGACTAACATATAGTTTTTGTGCATTGGTGATTATGACATCGACATAAAGGTTGAATTATTTGATTACTCTCATGTAAATAAATTGTGATCGAAATAATGATTGGTGGTTGTGAAAGTTTCATTGGAAAAGGTATATCAACATAGTTACATGCCCTAAATATCATCATTTTCGCAAATAAAAGGCATCATTTATTCACAACTGACTTAGGGCTTGGAAGAAGTTTGGAGAAGCTTGGTGGAAACGATGGTTTCGTAGCTGATAGTTCAAAAAATGGTTTCAAGGTTTCAAAGGCAATTAAAGTTTTCAATGTTGCTCATTTTGGTAACTCGAATCCTTACTCTTTGTGGTATTTGGTTAATCTTGAAATGGTATTGTTCATGGTCATGTTGTTTTTAGAATTTTTTAATTATGTTACCCATTGCTAGGGCACGGGGTCACAAATCTTGTGGAAGTTTTAAAGCATTGTATAAATGTTGTGTATTGCATCTTGGTGTTGACTTGGACATGGGTTATATGTTACATTTGTATGTGTCTTTTGCTTAGCATAAACACATGGTTTATTCAAAGTGTCGACCCTGTATAAACAGTAGTTTAAGTTTGGTATAAACAAAGAGACCATAGTGGCATAAGCAATTATGAAGTTTTTAGTTTTACTTAAAGACAATTGGCAGCATACGTGATCTTGTGAATGATTATAAAAATAGTGATATTTTACTGTGAAGGGTTTGATGCATATATGAGATTTATACTCTATTAAGAGTTAGGTTTATTTTTGTGTTGGAAGCTTTAATGAGCAATCTTTTATGAAAGATAGAAATCAATTTAAGTGCTAGTTGTATTTACATATAGATTCTTGTGTCTCTAGTTATAAATGAGACAAACAAGAAGTGTTATTAAGTGAAACAAAGGTGATACTTTGTATTGTTTCTTACAATATTATTTGATGAGAAATGTTGTTTTTTTCTAGTTATGTAGTTACTACCATGAAAGCCAGTGAGGCTATCATGAATTTCAATGAGGCTATAGTAACATGAAAAATCTAGTGAGGTTGTGTTTCGCAAGTGAGGCAGTTGTGTTTTACTAGTGAGGCAATTGTGTTTTCTCAGTGAGGTAGTTGTGTTTTCCAGCGAGGTATTTGTGTAGCCAGTGAGGCATAAATTGTAGCTAGTGAGGCATAAATTGTAGCTAGTGAGGCTTTTCCAGTGAGGCACAAAAAGTAGCCAGTGAGGCCCTGTAATCAATGGGAATTTATTAAGCCAGTGAGGCATTTTCCTGAGTGGTTTTTTATCCCTATGAGGGTTTTCCACTCATGAAAATACTGTGTTATGGTTTTTTTGTGTTATGCCTCTTTTGAGTTTTTCATGTGGTTTAAAATTTTGATATTGGTTGTCACAATATATTACATTATTGAAACTGATCTTTTCATGACTATAAAGAAGTTTTGTATTTTGAAAAAAAATTGAAATTGAATTTGGTTATTGAAACATTGATTCACCCCCCCTCTCAGTGTTTCCTATACTCCAATATAAAGTAGGCACCTAAGTTTGACCTATGATAGGTTGTAAGAGAATTTAAGAGTCATCTTCTATATTTAGTTAGTTATGATAGATTCTCTTATAGTTGTAAGAGTTGTCATATATGACAAATTCTATGACATTGTAAGGCATTTGTCATACCTATTAGGGGAAAATTTGGAGTAGCCAAGTATGGAGGCATGTAAGGGAGGTTAGGAATCATGTGACAAGTGTCACAGGAGTCAAATATGTGTTTGAAAAATGTGCCACATGGATTTGGACGCCCATCTCTTGTAGCTTGTTATAGAAGCTACCTTCATGCTTGTATTCTCTATATATTAGATGTCTTGGAGTGGGTTTAGTATTTTGTATTTGCAGGTATTGTTATGTTGTCAGAATTACTCTAGAATTCAACACTTGTGTATACTCCTAAAGAACTTGCATTGCAAGTGTGTTGTAATCACCATTGATTTGATAATATATTGTGCACATTTTGGAGTGTGGGGTTTTTCACCCAAAAGGGTTTTCCCCACGATACACTAGTAGATTTTGGTAAATAAATTACTAGGTGACTAAAAATTTTAGTCACAACAACTAAAAATGACTAAATTATACTCATTTTTTGCAACTCAACTATAAATGAGTAAATAAATGAAAAATTTGGTTGTTGACTAAAAAATTATTTAGTCATAGAAATAAAAATGACTAAATAGTTAGTTGTCAAATCCAAAGTAGACAAAAATTTTAAAAAACAAATCGGCCAATTATTGGTGTGATGTATTCATGCATGTGATGTATTGGCACGATTATTCATGTTCATTGCACATTCATTCATCTCGCTTGACCTCGCTTCATTCGTTAGCCTGACATGAGGCATTTTGATCAGTTATAGTAGCTACTTGCATGGGTGATAAGGATTCAGAGAGGACTTGGAGACTTCTGAAAAGGTGGGAAAGGGCAAGGAATTCAGAGTTTTTTGCAATGAATTTGAATTCACCGAGGCCCTCTATAGAAAAATTGGATTTGGGGATGCCCTCTATAGTGAATTTAGAGGTAATTCAAAACCCTCATTACATTAAACACAAATTCAAAAAGCTCATTACAATCTACTATTCTTAATAATCTATTGCACTTAATAATGCTCTTTTACAATCTTGTCATTTTTCTACTTCATAATGTGTTCAAGCTAAATATAATAAAATTTTGGTGTCAGTGCCAAAATAGAATTTTATCAAACAATTTTGATACATTTTCACAACAAGCGCAAACTGTCCTTGTGCAAAGTAAACATGTCCTAGATTTACCCACACATCAAGCATTTGAACAAAGATGTTTCCTGCATCACCTTCTTGTACTTGTGTAAAGATTTCCTTTGCAATATAAAATTGACCCCTTTTAGCTAGCACAATGGCTTCCCCATTTGTAGCATAAAAATTTCCTGGTCTTTGTGCGAACACTTTACAATGGTTGCCTCTTTTGCGGCATAAACATTTTCACTACAAGCACAAAATGTCCTTGTGCAAAGTAAACATGTGCTAGATTTACCCACACATCAGGCATCTGAACAAAGATGTTTCCTATAGTAGCTTCTTGTACCTATGTAAAAATTTCTTTTGCAATATCAAATTGACCCCTTTCAGCTAACACAATGGTTGCCCCATTTGCAACATAAATATTTCCTGGTCTCTGTGCCAACACTTAAGTGGCCCCTTTTATGACATTAAGATCCTCTTGAGTTATTATTATACTCCTATTTTCCAAGAGAAAAATTCCCAAGGCCCATGGGAAATGAACGATGAGAATTTGAGTTTCAATTTGGTTTCATTTCAAAAAGGGGACATTACATTGTACAAGATTTGTTTAACAACAAAATAATTTAATCCACCTATTTGGGACTGTAAAATAAAAATAGATGAGTTAATCTGATAGAAAGATAAAGCATATTACATTGAAGGATACATAAAATTTTCTAAAATAAATACTAAAATAGGTTGCCCATAAAAAACAAGAAAGAGGAAAAATGAAAAGATAACATACAAATGATTCATTTGAGGTTTTTGATAAGATCTCATTTAACTATATCAAATGGATTTGGAAGGGACAAAGCATATTTGATTGACTAAAATTTTGAGGTAGCTTATCCATCATCATTGTATGCATCATCTTCTCTTCAAATATGTTTCTACAATGCACCAAGGCTAGAAATTATTGGGGATGCACTTAAGGTGGATAAAAACTCATCAAATGATTTATGTATGCTTGGAAACATGGAATTGAAAATAGATGATTGGATTAAAGAAAAAGAAACAATTAAAGTAGCACACCAACTTGTCTTGGATGATGAAGAAAAATGAAAAGTTTATGAAGAATGAAGGATTCAGATGGAAAGGAGAAAGCAAGAGGAAGAACTTTGGTGGGTGATGTAAAAAGAGGAGCAATTTGAATGTGTGAAGGAATTATGGAAGAGTAAGTGTAAGGACAATGATGGTGTTGGTTATTCTAAGAAGAAATGAAAGAAGGAAAAGAAGAAAAAGAAGAAGGATAAGGACCACAAGGCTTATGATTCTTATATGGAGGAACCTGATGTTTCCATGAAAGATGAGACAAATAATATGAGTGATAAGGAACAAGATGATGCAGAAAATGCCCAAGATCTTCTTGTAGTTGCAAGTCTAGAAGACTCTTATGATGGCGAGACAAATTCTCTAGTTTCAAAAAAATCACGAAGGAGACATGCATACTCTAATTCTGAAGATGATGAACCATTGTAGAAATAGAGTTTGAGAGAAGATGATCCATATGATGATGATGTCTAGGCTTCTTGAGCTTTAACCAAACCTAGCTCCTATTTTCCAAGAGAAAAATCCCCAACGCCCATGGGAAATGAATGATGATTGTTGGCATTAGATGAAGATTGTTGGCATTTGAGTTTTTATTGGTTGGCATTAGATTGCCATTGATGTCAACTCAATGAATACAATGTTTGTATGCAGCTATAGGAATATGAATAGCTACAAAAACATCTCAGTTTGTAGTTACAGTTGAGTGCAGTTCAAGCGACAGGAAGTTCACTGCCTAGTGACAGGAGCTTCACAGTGACGGGTTAAACAAAGTCAAAATGACTTTTAAAAAGCCAATTACGATTTTAATATGTAGTTAGCTTTAGAGAATATTGACATGGCATACACGTGGAAAAGAATTAGTGGCATGATTATGTGTTAGTAATAACTTGGTGAAGAAGTGAAGATTTGATAGATTAACTCATGTTTATCATGCAAGGGTTTTATTCATGTGTAGATTTTTGCTGGAAGAAGCTACAGAAGATTGGATTGACTTCTGTCAGTTCTCAGATTGTTTGACAACTATAGGATAAGGTGCAACAAATTTAACTCTAAGTTGAGGTATTTTTTTAAACACAAGGTAGGGTTGTTTAAACCCTAAGTCGACACCTCACTATGGTAAGGCAGATATATCATATTTTTTTGTTTTTTAAAAATCTGATTTCCTTGCTTTTGGGCTGCATTGAAATGGTTTGAACAAAATCTGATTTTATTCCTTACTTAGCGGAAAAGATTCTGTAGCAATTGATTGAATGAAAAGATGTTTAAATCTTTCATCTAGGTTTCTATTTATTATTGATTTGATATCAGTTTTGTCTGGGAAAAGAAAACCTTCGATGCATATCAGATTTTATTATTGATTCTTTGCTTGGAGGTGAAGTTTCTTTCTATAGTAGTACGAGATGAAAAAAATTTCAAATCTTTTTTTAAAAGATACCTCTTGCAGAGTTTGGCGATGCCCTAGATAAATTTATTTATTGAAAATTAGACATTGCAATCAGATTTGTAAGCTACATATAATACTGGGCAGATTGAAGCTACAAGGATTTGATTTTGTTTTGATTAAAAAACAAAAGAAGAAGTTTTTTTTATGGCAGCTAGTCTAGAAAGAAGATGCAACATCGAATCATTCAGTTTCTCAAGAAGAATATTAAATATCTGCAGATGGAATATCAGAAGTAGAGTAAGATTTAAGTCTTAATGATCTACAGACTGCTATAGGAAGTTATCAAAAATCTGCAGTCTGATTGCTACATAAAAGCCAAAATGTTACTGTTAGAAAATTGCAAAATTATTTGATTAAACATTAGGGCTATGAATTTTATGTGTGATCTTCAGGAGTGTTATATAACAATGTTTTTATTCATTTTAAAAAGTTGTATGTGTGTGTGAGTGTTCTTCTCTAGTGTGTGTAGAGAAGAGTGGTGGGTGAAGTGATTAGATGACTATAAAAACAGAGTATGTATTTTTGAGTGAAGATTGTTCTTATTTTTTTCTGCATATGGGTGTGAAGGCATGAGTTAAGATTGAAGAGACTTAATGTGTGGGTGTAAAAGAAATCATAGAGATTGGTGTGAAGTTGAAAGAGAGCAAAAACGAGTCATTCAAGAACACTTGCAGAGTTAGTTGATGATTGAAGACCGGAGGTTGTTAGAGGACAACAAAATCAACAAAGTCTTCATAAGTTTAGGAATTTATATGAGTTGCAAAATCTCATCTGTAACATGATACAAAAATTGTAATCAAAATTTTCTTATTTGTAAACTCATTTGAGTGGGTGCTTAGATTAGGGGTAGAAGCTCCTTTGAGTTGGTGCTCATAAACTTGGGATAGGTGTTCCTTTGAGTTGGTGCTCATAAATCTGGAGTTGGTGTTTCATTGGGTTGGTGCCCATACATTGTAACAGAAGAACTTTTACATTGTGAGGCTAGATTGGAGCAGTAGCCTCCAACAACTATTCTCACCGAGGTTTTTTTCCCATCTTGGGTTTTTCCTCGTACATCTTGTGTTATGGGATGCCTTTTGTGTGATTGGTTTAATTTCCTTACCTTTGGTTCAGGTTTATGCTTTTAGAGTTTATTGTTACATTGCTTAGAAAGTTGTAAATTGCTGCTCACTAATTCAGCCCCCCCCTCTCAGTGGTCTTTGTGTTCCTTCAATTGGTATCAGAGAGTTTGGTTCCCTGTTAGAAAGCTTTCTCTAGCTTGGGTAGATTTTGGTTTGTGAACACAATGTCTACGCATGAATCTTCCTCTGTTAAGATACCTATGTTTGATGGTACCAACTATGCCTTTTTGAGTAGAAGAATGGAAACCTACTTGTCTTCTTTATGTTGTGATGTATGGCTGAGTGTCAAGAATGGTTACAATGTTCCCCAAACTCCTCCAACTGATCCTAATGCTAAAAAGGAATATGAGCATAATGCTAAGGCCAAGCATGCTATTCTTAGTGGATTGTATGATACTGAGTTTGTCAAAGTAATGCACTACAAATCTGTAAAACAAACATGGGATAAGCTACAAAAGATTTATGAAGGTGATGAGAATGTGAAGGAAGCTAAGTTGCAAAATATTAGAGCTCTTTTTGAAGGCCTGAAGATGAGAGAAGATGAAAATATTTTTGATTACTTACTAAGAGTAGATGATATTTTTAATGTTGTAAGAGGACTTGGAGAACAAATTGAAGATAATGTAATTGTCAAGAAAGTTATGAGGTCATTAACAACAAAATATGATACTAAATTTTCTACCATAGAAGAAGCTAGAGACATGAAGACTTTCTCTATGTGTGAATTATTTGGTTCATTATCAACCTATGAGATGAGGATTGTGAGTGTTGAACCCTCTAAGAGAGAAGTTGCCTTCAACTTGGTGAAGAAAGGAAAAGAAGTAGCTGCAAATGTTGATCAAGAAGATCTTGACAATGTTGAAGCAAACTTTGTCAAGAAGCTGAAGAAGGGATCAGGAAAATACAAGGACAAGTTTCTTTTTAAGTGTTTTAATTGTGGCAAGATTGGATATTTTTCTGCTAATTGTCCTTATGTGAAGAAGGAAGAAAACATTGAAGAAACTAAAAATTTCAGACCTAAGAAGTACTACAAATCCAAGAAGAAAAACTTTAAGAAAAAGAGAAGCCTTCTCACTATTGAAAGTGAAACATCAGATGATGAAACTGATTCAACTGAAGATACTAGTGAAGATGAGAAAGAGGTTAATCTCTTCATGGCTCAAGAAGTTCTAAATGAAAAGAAGAATTCAAAGATTGAAAATAATGCTCAATCTGAAAATACAAAAATAGTTGATAGTGATGAGGAAGATGAAGTTGATGCTGAGGTTGATCTTGAAGGAGAGCTGATTTGTGCTCTTAATGAATTAGACAAGTTGAAGAAAGAGCATACCAAATTAAAGAACAATGCCTCAAAATAAAAATAATAGTTAGAAAAGAGTATTGTTACTCTAAAGACTCAGATGGAAGAAACAAAAGGAATAAGTGATGTTTTGAAGTCAAAAGTTGAGGCAAAGCAAAAAGAATGTCATGTGTTGGAACAAGAAGTTGTAACTCTGAGGAAAGAGTTAGAAGCTTGTCAAGAAGACTTAAAGTTGAGAATGAAAAATGAGAGCAACACTAATGCTCTCAATGATATACTTGGTAAGCAGAAAAAGAACAAAGATTATAGTGGTGTTGGCTATGAACATGGTGAGAGCTCAAATATGGGCAAAAAACTCAAGAAGAAAATTGTTTTCACTGCTAACACAAGTGAAAATGTTGCTGCCCCAAAGTATAGTGATGTTGCTGCCCCAAATAATAACAACCCAAGAGATGGCATTGATGTTGCAACAAGAGAAAATGTTGTTGTCTCAAAAGATAGTGTTGTTTCCCCAAAGGATAACTCTGTTGCTCTACAAGTTAATGCTGCTACCCCAAGGATGAGAGGGTCTACTGCTACTATGAATACAACTAGAAGTGTTCCTCGATATAATAATTGGTATACCCCTAAGTTTTATGGCTATTTCTTCATATGCAATGCATTTGGTCATAAGTTTATTCATTGCAAAATGGTGAATAGAGAAGCTCCAAATTTCATGAGAAAAAATCCATTTGCACCATTGAGAGATTTGGATGTAGAGTGTTACAATTGCAATAATCTTGGACATAGAAGTTCATATTGTAAAAGTTTAAATCAGTCTAGTAAAAGCTTCAACTTTCCTATGTCCAATGAGAAGATTGAATGTTATTATTGTCATAACTATGGACACACAACAAAGTTTTGTAGAGAAAGATCTACTAAACTTGAGAAGAATGTAGTTGTTGCCCCCAAGAACAAAAATGAAGAAAAAGTAGCAGCAAAGAAGAATGAAACCAAACAAGAGTGGAATGAAGTGAGTAAAGATAAAGTTCAATCAAGCATATTAGCTCAAACATTGTAGTGCCTCCTGTGTTACTATACTCCTATGATACCTTTCTCTGTGTGTGGTTGTTTCTGTTCGAATACTGTTTATGCTTGATACATTCTTGAGACTTCGATGGTGACTGTTTCATCTATTTGACTTGTGTGTTTTTTTGGATGCTCATAATACTGTTTCATTCTGTTGATGATATAATGTTGCATGGTGTTTTCCTTTATTTGATTATGTGATATTGTGTGGTTACGTAAATGTTTAATGCTTGCTTCATGATAGTAACGATGATGTGTTATTGTTGAGAGTCGGTGAGAGGGATGGTGTTGCATCACTCATCCGTGAGTGCCCTGCTACACTGCAATTCTCTCTCATGGTGTGCATGGCATTAGATACATATATGTTGTTTCAACAATCAGTTTTATGCAGGATTGCAGGTACCCAAGCCTCGATTCCATCTGCACTGTCAAGATAGGGCGAGCCTCATAAATTCCCAATGGGTATGAAGTTGAAAATGGATTTGACAAGAAAACATTCATGTCTGCGTCCGTCATGTCGTCCATCAGTACCCGTCTTGTTTGGTATCATTTTGTTTTATGTCGTTCGTTTTAAGTCATAAATTTTAATGTGTTTATTGTTTTATTTAGATGTGTATCATTGTTGCTAGTTGGTTAATTTAATTCAATAATGGTTAGTATTATAGTTGAAATTAAACATTTAAATTTAATCATTAATGTGAGTTGTGGGGAAAATGCCAAGATTTAATCAAATAAATAAATTAGTTGCAAATTTTAATGTTTAAATAAATAAATAAATGAATATTTTGTTATTTAATAGGGGTAAATTTAAATATATATATTATTCCACCTGATAAAATGTTAAAACTGTGGAAGGTTTATGTTTAATTTAATTAATTTAATTAAATTTAATAATGTGATAAATTGATCTTCGGGTAATATATCAAAATGAAGGTGAAAACCATTTGAAAAGGGTAAATTTTAAATATATATATATATTATTTATTTATTTAAAAGAATTCAATGGTTGATTCAATAAATAAAGTGTCAGGTGGTGAAAATGAAAATTGTGATTTAGCCACCTGTCAATTGTGATTTAGCAACCTATCTCATTGCATTTCAAGCACTACTGAGTTTTCCTTATTAAAAATTGGGGGACACCTATCAATTGTGATTTAGCAACCTATCTCATTGCATTTCAAGCACTATTGAGTTTTCCTTATTAAAAATTGGGGGATGGAAACAAGGATTTTTTCACGGGGAATTTTCATAAAAAAAAAAAATGGAGAAAAGAATTTGTGATAGAGTAGGTGCGAAATATTGAGGTAAGTCTCCTTGTCTTTATATATTAATTTGGTATAGAAGATGTGAGAAATGAAAGAGAACATCAATAATTTGAAGCAAAGAAATACTTCTCCCACATTCACATGAAATGGGACTCAAAAGTAGATATGATATTTCTCCTCTTACTAAAGGTAGTTATATTTTCCACTCCATTCTTAAATGCAAAATTCTTTTTTTTTACTTAAGGTTTTCATCTTCAGTTCATGAGAAAACCAAATCTGGTTTGTGAGTAAATTGTGAGAGAATATTTAATACAATGAAATAATCCTCAAAAAGTGGGTTTCAGTTTAATCTGTTTCTTGACTTCTATGTAAGGCTCAATTTTGCTTGATTGTAAAAATAGTTTTGTATGAAGGAACATTTGTTTTATTTTGTATAAGCTCCTTGATTTCATTAAAATAACATCCCTGATTCTTTGGAAACTTATTTCATCCGCAACACTTGAGAATGGAATGTTGTAGAGATTTAAATAGCCTTCCTAATTCCATCGGCAACCTATCACTGCTTCAGTAGTTAGACTTTAGAGGGCGTATGAATTTTTAAATAATGTTCTTGATACCATTGGCAACCCATCGCTGCTGCTGTGTTTAGACTGTGGAGGGTGTATAAATTTAAATAAGCTCCCTGATACCATTCACAACCTACCACAACAACAACACTTGAACATAGAAGACTGTAGAGAAGTAAATAGCCTTCTTGATTCTATAGTCAACCTAACATAGCTGAAGCGCTTGAACATAATAGGAAATTTTAATGGTTTAGATAACCCCTCTTGATTCTTCTGGTATTTTATCGCAGTTGATAATAGTAGTGAAGTAGATGTAAAAAAGGGTTGGGGCCCTAGCTCGGTTGGCTAAATATTTCCTATTGCAAGAGGTCACGAGGTCTAATCTCCCCCACCCCTGTAAGAGGAACCTTAAAATCCTTTTAAAATAAGTTCTTGTTAATTAATAATATGAAATAATTTTAAATGGGTTCTTTTGTTAAATAATAATAGAAATATTAAAATGTAGAAAATTCACCATTAAGATAAATCTTTACTATAAGTACTAAGTAAGCATTAATAAATAAATATTATTATTACCAGTAGAGGATTAAATTAATGATAGTATTGATAAACTTAATACAAATCTTTTTCCCTTACAATTATATTAGGGAGAATAAATTAATTAATACTGGTATTAAGTGAATATAGTAAAGTTAATTCAAAATTTTAAGTAAAAGTCTTTTACCCTTACAAACTATATTAGGTAGAATATTGGAGTATTAAGTGAATATAGTAAAGTTAATTTGAATTTTAAATAAATAAAAAATATTTTACCCTTACAAGTAGAATATTGGAGTATTAAGTGAATATAGTAAAGTTAATTTGAATTTTGAGTAAAAATATTTTATCCTTACAAGGTAGAATAGATTAATTGTTATTGGAGTATTAAGTGAATAATATTAAAGTTAATTTGAAATTAAAGTAAAAATCTTTTACCTCGGATAGAATGAAGATGTAGTCAATTTATACTAGATAGAGGATAAGCAATGTTAGCAATTTAAAATATATTATTGCTGCGAATCCTTCTCTCCATGCAAAAGAACCGAATATGGATGAATTCATATTTATTTTTTATTTGACAAATATTTGCATAACTCTAAAGTAAATATGCAAAATATTTAACAAAACAAATATCTAAAATTAATTTTTTGAAAGCTAATTGGCTCAAAAGTTTTGAGCGATAAGGGCGATTTTCCCGGCTCCATTATCATAGTTGCGATTTTCCCGCTCCATTATCACAATTTCCAAAATAGTTCATTTTATTTTAAGTAAATTTAATTTCACTAGTCTATTTACTTTCCCAACACTAATTCTATATATATATATAAGATTACTAAATTGTAAAATAAATTTAACTCAACTATTTTAAACATATAATTTTTTTCACCACAAAGTACATTTTTCCACCACAAAGTTAAATTTTATCTATGGAAATATTTATTTGCATTTTTGAACTCTTCAAAAGTTTTTTTTCCCTCATTCAACACATTAATTACTTTTTCTTCATCCTAAACATTTATTTACTTGTTATATGTTAAAATATAATTTAAAAATTATTATATAATATATAAAAATATATACTATAGAATACACAACATCTACTATATAATTTAATATATTTTTAGTATATTATATTATGAAAATATTTTTAATTATTATATATTATATTAATATATTAAATTATCATGTAATATATTAATTTTAACACTATATTATAATATATATTCTATATAGCATATATAACATCTAATATATAATTTAATATATAGATAATAATTTTATAATATTATATGATAATTTTTAATATTATGATATATTATTAGTGAGGCTAAATTTGTAACTAGTGATTAATGTTGCTTATTTCAACCAATCAAAATTCATAATTTTGTTTTCATTCATTATATTTTTATTTTTATTTTTAACTTTTATAAATTTCAAAATCATTTATCTCAAATTTAATATTTTAGTTTTCCAATTTTATAGCTTCAATGATTATAAGAAATTAAATTAAAAATTCTTAAAAAAAAACTTTTCAAAAAAATTTAAACAAATGAGAATTCATATTTATTTTTTATTTGACAAATATTTGCATAACTCTAAAGTAAATATGCAAAATATTTAACAAAACAAATATCTAAAATTAATTTTCTGAAAGCTAATTAACTCAAAAATTTTGAGCGATAAGGGCGATTTTCCGGCTCCATTATCATAGTTGTGATTTTCCGCTCCATTATCACAATTTCCAAAATAGTTCATTTTCTTTTAAGTAAATTTAATTTCACTAGTCTATTTACTTTCCCAACACTAATTCTATATATATATTAAGATTACTAAATTGTAAAATAAATTTAACTCAACTATTTTAAACATATAATTTTTTTCACTCCAAAGTATATTTTTCCACCACAAAGTTAAATTTTATCTAATGGAAATATTTATTTGAATTTTTGAACTCTTCAAAAGTTTTTTTTCCCTCATTCAACACATTAATTACTTTTTCTTCATCCTAAACATTTATTTACTTGTTATAAGTTAAAATATAATTTAAAAATTATTATATAATATATAAAAATATATACTATAGAATACACAACATCTACTATATAATTTAATATATTTTTAGTATATTATCTTATGAAAATATTTTTAATTATTATATATTATATTAATATATTAAATTATCATGTAATATATTAATTTTAACACTATATTATAATATATATTCTATATAGCATATATAACATCTAATATATAATTTAATATATAGATAATAATTTTATAATATTATATGATAATTTTTAATATTATGATATATTATTAGTGAGGCTAAATTTGTAACTAGTGATTAATGTTGCTTATTTCAACCAATCAAAATTCATAATTTTGTTTTCATTCATTATATTTTTATTTTTATTTTTAACTTTTATAAATTTCAAAATCATTTATCTCAAATTTAATATTTTAGTTTTCCAATTTTATAGCTTCAATGATTATAAGAAATTAAATTAAAAATTCTTAAAAAAAACTTTTCAAAAAAATTTAAACAAATGAGAATTCATATTTATTTTTTATTTGACAAATATTTGCATAACTCTAAAGTAAATATGCAAAATATTTAACAAAACAAATATCTAAAATTAATTTTCTGAAAGCTAATTGGCTCAAAAATTTTGAGCGATAAGGGCGATTTTCCGGCTCCATTATCATAGTTGTGATTTTCCCGCTCCATTATCACAATTTCCAAAATAGTTCATTTTCTTTTAAGTAAATTTAATTTCACTAGTCTATTTACTTTCCCAACACTAATTCTATATATATATATTAAGATTACTAAATTGTAAAATAAATTTAACTCAACTATTTTAAACATATAATTTTTTTCACTCCAAAGTATATTTTTCCACCACAAAGTTAAATTTTATCTAATGGAAATATTTATTTGAATTTTTGAACTCTTCAAAAGTTTTTTTTCCCTCATTCAACACATTAATTACTTTTTCTTCATCCTAAACATTTATTTACTTGTTATAAGTTAAAATATAATTTAAAAATTATTATATAATATATAAAAATATATACTATAGAATACACAACATCTACTATATAATTTAATATATTTTTAGTATATTATCTTATGAAAATATTTTTAATTATTATATATTATATTAATATATTAAATTATCATGTAATATATTAATTTTTTTTTTTTGATACGCACGAGATAGATTATATTGAAATAAAGGAGAATTACAGTCGTCTGCAACGCAGGAAAAACAGCCATCACCACCGTCGAACATGTTAACCCAACTAACCCAAATCGGGATTTCCATAGACCCGTACATGCAACAACCGCTACCCAAAAAGACTTTGAGGATATAGACGAGGGGTCACATACCGACCCTCAACCAGCTTAATACAGAGATGCCAAAAGACAGAAAACATAAGAAATAGCTAAAGACATTTCAGACCCAGAGCCAACCTTTACAGGAAACCGTTAACCTCCGCAAAGCAGACAAAGCCCTCCACCCAATCCATTCCCTCCGTCGGCACCAGCTGCAATTTACGTTTCAAGAATTCCACGGCCACGTCCGCAAGCTTTCTGTGGCGGGACAAAGCTGGCCCTTTGAGGTCAAGGAGGAAGGGATACACCTTGATAGCTTCCTCCGAATTCCATAGGAGGGGCAAGTCAGCCGGGCGCGGAATGCCTTTGCCTAGGAGGGCCGCCTTCAACGTATCTTCCAGACCACCGAGTAAATCCATGCGGAACAAACGCTCCATCAACTCCCGCGCCAACTTCTTCGGGGTTGCCAAATCCAAAAGCACCGCAAGGAAACGCGAGGAAATATGAGCATTGTCTCTAGCAAATTCCTTCTCAGCAGGTGTTCCTTCCCTAGAACCATCTTTACCGCAACCAACAACACAGGATCGTCCTCTAGCAAAATACGTTTCAGTCTCTGGTCTGTGATCTCCCTGAAGGCAATTTGTCTCTCCAAGGCGAACAGAGAGACCGGCGTGTCGACGCCGAAACATTCTAGACCATCCAAAGAAATATATATGGTGAATTTCAATTTCTTCGACCCTTCCATGATGCCAGCTCCACCCTGCACATGAGCAAAACAAAACCAGAATACAAAAACCATGCACCGAAATGAATTTAATGGAGCCATAAATAAACCCGTGAGAGCCCGCTTGGCCTTCGCACAAGTGCCGAGAGGAAAGGACGATCATCACATCCTTGCAATGAAAGATGGCTACGGATATGATTTGAACTCCTTAAACTGTAATCACTTCAGAATAAGAGAGCCGCCACCCGGCCAAACAACAATCATGTCACCGGTTGCCGTGCACTACGTGTCGCCAAATGGGAGACTTGAAAGCCAAACCAAACCTCCGTTCAGACACACATTAAATCCCCGCATAAAACTGGCCGATCTCATTAAGAGACCAACATTCCCTACTATGGGATACGGATGTCCAAGAGATGACATGGAAGTGTCACCTCAGCCTCCACTCCCTCCGTCTCAAGCCAACTCACACACCCTTAGATTAGGTGTCGAAAGAGAGGCTGTGGAGGGACCCACCCATCCACCCACATGTAATATATTAATTTTAACACTATATTATAATATATATTCTATATAGCATATATAACATCTAATATATAATTTAATATATGGATAATAATTTTATAATATTATATGATAATTTTTAATATTATGATATATTATTAGTGAGGCTAAATTTGTAACTAGTGATTAATGTTGCTTATTTCAACCAATCAAAATTCATAATTTTGTTGGGGTTGGGGCCCTAGCTCGGTTGGCTAAATATTTCCTATTGCAGTACGACATGCTACCCGATTCCTGCAGTCTAAAAAAAAATCATAATTTTGTTTTCATTCATTATATTTTTATTTTTATTTTTAACTTTTATAAATTTCAAAGTTAACTGTCTCTGCTGCACCGCTTTCTTTACACTCAAAATCCCACGCATTATGAACACCTATAGGGTGTAATAACTTCCAAATTTATCACTCTGAAATTGGGTTAAATGGCCATGCTTAAGAGCAAGCAAATGCACTTCTAGGGAGATGTCAAAGTTTAGCTTGGCTATGTTGATATTATTTCCACTCCAAATCTCAATATATTGATGATATGTTTTTGCATTAACATAAGGCCTGATGCATCCACAACTGGAGGTTGTATAAGGTAATATCCATTCTAAAGGATCATTTATTCCTATTCAAATATGTGGTTTTTGTTACTTCCCTCACTCCCTCTAGCTTTGATGGTGTATAAAATGATTTATTTTTCCTTTTTTTATTTGGGATATGATATAAAAGTTAGAAATTGATAAAATTTATCTTTTTCATATGAGATAAGAACTCTACACAACATGGTCTTGTACAGTTGATTAATTTTTGGAAGTGTTATACAGATCACTTATATTCTAGTGCTTGGAGTGCTTTGGAAATATGGAGGAAAACACGACAAGCCCCAAAGGAATAGAATTCATAAAAATCATAAAAAAATATGGTAGTAGTTTTGAAGCATAAATACAAATTCTTGAATTCTCGTAGTGATGTTTTAATTATGTAAAAATTTGGAAGGTCTGAGTTGTGTTTTGTTGGGGTTTATAAAGGCGTTGAATTTGGGGTGAGGGAGAAACAGATAGAGAGTAAAAGTGAAATGCAAGTTCTTGACCAGTCGTCCTTTGAAGAAGTGGTGCTAACTGTGTTGATTTGTATTTAATGGGTACTTGGAATTTTAAATGTTGTGTGAAGTTCAAATTTTTTAACCATGATCTCTTTTTTGAACCATAATCTTTTAAGAAAAATGGTTTAGGCTTACCTATTCGGAAGTAAATTTGATTTATTTTTTTGTGGCTCAAATATTTTTTCATTCCAAAATTATATTTTTCAATTTATAGTTTTTTTTTAATAATTTGGGTGTAGATAAAAATGTTTATCTATCAATTAGTTATTTTAAATGTCAATTTGATCACTAAATAGAGTGATTAGTAATATGTTAAATTTTAGAATGGTTTATTGTGTCCTTCTAGAAAGGTAAAGGTGGTTTTTATTAAAGGAACTACCAAGCCAACTATTTATTGGGTGTATGCGACCACACTTATGGAAGCCCGCAAGCAAACAACAATGTAAGGAACTTGGCATATGTTCAGATGTAGGGTATGTATACATTGTCTTTGCTCCCAAATGGAATTTTACTTGCTCTTTTGATTTTTGTTTTCTCGATTTTCCTCGGTCCTCATGTTAGGTTTTTTTTTTAAAAAAAAATGGGTCGGGTATTGTACATGCCAAAAGAAACGAGGCTCCCTAGGACATAAACAAGTAGATTTCGACATATTTGTTGAATGGGTACTTTCACTTTTCTCTCCATTTACAAGTCTACATATTTTGACATGAGTAATTGATATTGAGCCCTACTAATTGATTTCCTTCATTTTTTTCCTCTTTGTAGGGCGTTGATTATCTTAAATATGATAATTGTTACAATGATGGATCTAAACCTAAAGCTCAGTAAGTCTTTGTTCCAAAGTTATATTTTGGTTTATGGCATATTCTATATTGAACTCAGGTTTCCTCCATTATCACAATTTTACAGGTATCCAAAGATGTGTGATACAATTTTGAAGACTATCTACACTCAATGGTAGAAAATATCCAAGACCATCCTTGAGCTGGAGTAGGATTTGAAAAAGTGCATCCTCAAAAAAGGCATGATGGGACAATCATGAGCAATAATGACCAAGGACATTTGATTTGGATCCAATAGATAGCTGGAAGACAACACTCAAAATGTTGAGAATCTACATGTGTTATATTCAACAGTGATATTAAATAATAATTCAAAGATGATAAATAACACGCAATGTATGATACATGATAGAGATGAAGAATTAGAATGAAGAACTATATTAAATTATGTATTTTCTAATGGCATACTGTTAGGGGAAATGCATGATTGTCTATCTTCCTTGCTATGTCTAGATCCTATGACCACTCTTGTTCTTATTATTGCAAGGAGAGAAAAAATAATTATATGAATGAATGGATGTTGGGGTGCAGGAACGAAGGCCATTTAAAATCAAGGTATATGAGTAAGTTTATAACTATATTATATAAAAATATCCACCATGAGATGAGGATATGAGAACAAGGTCCTCATACATACATTGGCATTTCCTTGTTAAATTTAAGAGCACTAACTCTCATTTTGTTATATATTATAACATGTACTCGTGAGATTTATTGGTTATTTGGATAATATTGGTGACATTGTATCAAGAATTAACTCTTGTTGTGATCAAATTAGATTCAAATATTCAAGCATGCACCCTTAGAATATTATTGGTATGCCCTTAGTTTAGATGCTCTACTTGTGGGAACTTATGTAAATAGCATTACTCGAATAAGTCTAAGGCCAATATATGTGCTTTTGGCAAGTCTTATAGATAAAAGAGAGATATTATTGTGACTGGTCAAAAAAAAATATGTCTATTTGACCAAACCAACATCCTTCCATCTTGGTCTAGAATGAGTGCTTGGAATAATGGAAAGGAAATTCATTAATACACTATGGATAAAGGAAATCTATCATCTATTGTAATAGCAAACATGTATGCAAAACATAGAAACATACAAAAGGAATGTGGGACAAACTTCCCCTATAAATATAAAAGCATGTATGTGTCGCATGAACTGTGTGGATTTGGCCAAGGTTTCACAATAGCTAATGACTTTTTCCAAACTATGGATGGAGTTTTGTCTTTATATTCTTTTAAAAATGTGTTTCTAGGTGTTGTGGACGGCACTTTTCTGTTTTAATGTATCACAGGTATTTTGGATTTTTAACTTCAGGTTTTTCTAAAATATGCTTTGAAGTGCTTTGGAAGGCACCTTTTTGTTTCAATATAACAAAATATTTGGTGGTCTAACACATGACACTACTTTTGTATCTTTTAGATTTTTTATATGTATCATAATTCATAAATCTAGTTATAGAATTGGAAGCTCAAAAGTTACAATGTATGGAAGCAACCCTTTTTGCACAATTGGAATCTAATGAAGTAAAGTTAGATCAATCACATTTTATTTTATTTTGGGGGAAGTTGTCACTTTTTGTTCATTTTTCTAGATAAGTGGTTAATTATGTCATTCTTACAAATATACTTTACTTTGATCTTAGAAATATTTGTAAGGGAGGAAGCAATTTCCACATATAGAAATTAGAGATTTTTTTTGTAATTTCTGCATCATATCATTTTTTTTAAATTTAATTCAATATAATGATGTATATGGTATGTTTTCTTAGTGTTTTTAAGAGCTATCTTTGATGGCTGAGGATGTTAACATAACACATGTTCCATTTTCTTGTTATGGTGTTATGTTCAATATACTTGTAAGGACTCTAGAGTCAGAACTATTAAAGCCAAATATGCCATGGCTTGTGGATGTTGTAGTATGTGTACTATTGGATTTCTTTGTATCCTTTATCATAGTTCATAATTATCTTTTTTTTTTTGTATTAATTCATACTCAGCTTGCATTTTTGAATAACAACTTATTTTATTCAAGCTTGACATTTAAGGTTATAAGTGCTTATGAATAAAGAAATGTGATGCTTAACCAAATTCCATAGATTATGGCCCAGTTCACTTTTTACAAGCTAAGAGAAATGAATAATTATGAAGACGGAGATTTATTGCCTTAAATGTGTACTGGGCATTCTCATTGTGTTCAATAGTGGAAATAGTGTATGGTTTAAAACAATGAGATGTTGGTTAGAACACAAGGTATCACCAAATGTTTCAAAAATTATATCTATTGGATAACATAGTGAACTTGAGAAACTTAGTTTTCTCTAGATTCTAAAAGAAACTATAGTAGCAAAGAGCTTAGAGACCACAACATTGTATTATGACTGAGACAAATGTTTTCCTTCACGTGGACTTGACAACACATGTAGAGAAGCATGACTTTGTTTTTGTTGTAGTCCTAGATGAGCATGCTACAAATGATGATGTGACCTAATGTACCCATGCCATTGTTCTCATTTGGAGTAAAAACATTATATCATATATCTTCAAACTACCCCACCTCCTCTCACACCAACATCAAGAACATCTGTAGAAAAATTGTGCTTGCTTTTGGACAAAGGTATTTTTTGCAGAATCTCCCAAAAGATAAAATGGAAAAAATCAGAAAACTTGCCAAAAACAAGAAGTAGATTGTAGAACAAGGATAACAGTTTCACAACTTAGAATTGAATTGAATTGTAAATAAATGATAAAGATAATAGTTACACAAATAATTCATTATACTTTCTGAACTGAATTGAATTACATGGCTTATATGTTTGTATGTGTATATATGATTTTAAAATTATTCCATTTGGTCTATCTTTTCTTGCAAAATAATCAATCTCTAAAAAAATGTACAAGAATAAATATCCCCTCTTAAAAAAGAAGGCATGTAAAGATTCAAGCCTCAAGTTGTTAGTATATCTAGCTCAGATTGTACGTATATTCAACACTCCATTATGCTTGGTGCCATTTTGTCTCTAACATTCATAAGGTACACAAGGTACACAACAAAAATACAACCTCCTCCCATTCTTTGTTAACTGTTAGCCATCTATTGGTTTTGCATCTAGGTTGTGAATTGGTTTCAACAGTTTTTAGTTTACCAAATGATTTAATTTCATTTATACTTTCAATTTTTATTAGATAGATATTACATGCTGATGTAATCCAAGAATACATTATAAATGTCAACTGTTTATTATTAGATGAAAACTTGTTTTTTATGTATCTATTATTTATTTATTTAATAAACATTATTGCTAAAACTTAGCAAACACAACAAATTAAAACAAAACTATTCTAGAACTTTTTGGCAGGAACTTCGCTGCTCTGCAGCTCTTGTTAATAAAGAGACTCCTTACCTTAATATTAAATACAAAATAAATAATATTAAATTATGTTAGGCTTACTTCCCTCATATATCCAAGGAATATGGGAATTAAATTGATAATAATCACATAGGATTTATTATTCATATTAATTTAGTATTCCTAATTTATTAATGTATTGGGGATGAATGTATAATGTTAGTGAATATACCATCATTAGCAACACAAAAAAAAAAAAATCTAGTACTTACTAAAGGCATATGGCAAGGTTCGTTTAAAGAATCAAGTCCAACATATAGCGTGTAATTATTTTTAGTAATGCTAGTTTCGACAAGAAGGAATAAGTTGACATAACTGTTTTGCATCATTAGCAAAGCGAAGGGATTGGAACTATGTTATTAAATATTGATAACTAGGCCTATTCCTTAAATGAAAATAATGAAATCTAACTCAATTTAGTATATTAAAGAGTTAGTTTGTTCGAAGAGTTACTGTATCATCATGTAATTAGTAATTTATTCTTAAGTATATTTAAAATTAGATTTATTTAAAACTAGATTTATTTTCAAGTATATATTTAAAGTTAGATTTATTTAAAATTAGATTTATTTCAAGTGCATTTAATAATTAAATTAAATTTCAAGATATTTAAAGATAAAGTTAATTACAAATTTCTTCACTATTAGATTGGTGATATGCATATAAAACGATTGTGATGGATTTAAATTAGATTTATTTAGTTTGAAGTCAACAAATGTAAATGTTATATTTTGATTAAGTTTATTTATTTTTAGTAAACAAATAGGCTACTTTTAGTTAAATTTATTATTTTGAACTAACAAATGTATAGGTTATATTTAATTTTAATTATTTTGAAATAAACAAATGCATGTGCTAGGAACCATAAATTAAGATAAATCTGACGGGTTACATACTGTAGGTTGACATAGTTCTTTGTTTTTAATTAAAGGTTTTCAATATAGAGGTGTAAATAAAATAAAATTTAATAATCTAAAAGTTACTAGGTGAGATTTGATTCATTTGAGTTTTATGATTTAAAAATAATTCTTTCATGTTCTTATTGAAGTTAGATCATTATTCACTAAATAATCCTTTCATGTTTTTATTGAGTTAGCTTATTGTCAAATTGAATGGGAATGTATAAACAAGTGGAGTATGCAATATGCTTTTAAGTTTCGTTGCATGGAAATGTGTTTGGAGATGAGAGGTTGACTTTTACATTCTCATGATTGATTGTATTCTCCATTGAATTATCTTCCGTTTGACGAGTTATAGTCCTAGCCATGATGTGAATTTCTTTGGGAACCCAAGTATTTGCGTACCTTTTAGTTGAGAGTATATGAATATTGGTGTTGTAGTATCCCTTGCTTTTCCCTTTGTATGCCTCTGGAAGCAGTCACCTTGTAAGTGGTTGTTGAGATTGTTGTATGCTATGTTTTGGTTGACCTTGTGGTTTGGCCATGTGATCATTTTGCTTGTTTGTCTTGGTCGTGGGTCCTTTCTTGTCATCTCCTAGCACGGGGGTGGGCCTTCAGGTCCACGTGGTCGGGTGGAATGTGCTATGCACCCCATTGGGTTCCCAGGTTGTGTTCGCGATGCAAAAGCGAATGTAGAGTCTCTAGAGCCACACTTGGTTGAAGACTAGTCCTCATTTTGTACCTTATTCTTCATTGATGTATCATTCTTGTACTCAATGTACTCTTCCCATTGATATAAGGGAAGCATTATGTAATTTATTATTGTGTCCATGATGTGTTGTATCTATGGAAATATGCTCCACAATTGTACTATCGAACTATGATCTGAATTGTAATAAAATGTTGTATCATTTTCCTCAGGGTTCATAATGACCATTTCGTGTACCCTAGAGGACGTAGATGACTTTGTAAATATATAATTTCTTTTCATGTAATGAATGTACAAATTTATCTTATGCAATGTTTTGCTTTCAAAAGAAATTTTTGTGATGTGTTTGTTGTCCTTTGGGGTTCACACGGTGGGGTGTTACAAATAGCATTACATGTAGAAAAGAAAAATTTGTGGGTGATAGATAGTGGTTGCTCCAACCACATGATTGGCGAGAAAAAAAAGTTCAAACAGCTAGAAGAGTGGAACGGTGGTTCAATTAAGCTTGGTAATAACTCCTCAATCAAGAAAAAAGGTAAAGGAACCCTGAGTATTGATGAGAAACTACTCACAAAGGATGTTTATTATGTTGAAGGGCTAAAACACAACTTAGTGTAAGTCAAATGTGTGATAGCGGTTATAAGTTTTCATTTGATTCCAAAGGATGTGAAATAAGGAAGGAGAACAATGGAAGATTAGTTGTTGAAGGTAAAAGAACTGATGGAAATGTCTACAACTTGAAAGAATGTCATGAAGCTCAACATATGATTGGACAAGTGGATGAGAGCTGATTATGGCATAGGAAGTTAGGTCACATAAATTTTGACAACCTGGTCAAGGTAAGCCCAAAAGGTTATGTTAGACACATGCCAAAGATAACCAAACCGACAAACATTTGTGATGAAAGTCAAAAAGGGAAGCAAATTAAAGTTAGTTTCAAGACTAAAGAGTACTCAACCACAAGGCCACTTGAGTTAGTACATACAGATTTATGTGGTCCTACAAGGACAAGATCTTTGAATGGTGACAAATACTTTATGTTGTTGATAGATGACTACTCAAGGATGACTTGGGTAACTTTCCTACAAGATAAGTCACAAGAATTTGAAATATTCAAGGTATTCAAAAAAATGGCTAAGAAAGAAAGTGGTTTCAAGCTGAAATGTTTAAGATCAGACCGTGGTGGAGAGTTTACTTCAAATCAGTTTGAAGATTATTGTGAACAACATGGGATTAGAAGACAATATTATTCTGCTCAAACACCTCAACAAAATGGAGTTGTTGAGAGGAAGAATAGGATTGTGAAATAAATGGTGAGTACTATGCTTAATGAGTCAAATCTGCCAAATTTTTATTGGAAAGAGGTTGTTCATAAAATAGTATACACACTAATTAGAGCCCAGCTAAGAGTGCACAAAAAAAGGACACCCTATGAGCTATGGTATGGTAAGAAACCTTCTCTCAAATACTTCAAATTTTTTGGTAGTAAGTGTTTCATTAAGAAAGATGATGATGGGCTTGGTAGTTTTGATGCAAGATGTTATAATGGAATATTCTTAGGATCCTCAACTCATAGTAAGGCATATAAATATTTTTTAAAATGCCTCAAGAGAATAGTTGAGTGTGTACATGTGAGAATAGATGAAGATTTGCAGTAGTCAAGGAAAAAATCAGAAAATCAAATTGAAGAATATCATAATGAAGGTGAAGAGCAATCTGAAAATGAAGAAATAGTAGAAGTGCCTCTAAACAAGACCCCTAGAAAGTATGTTCAGAAGTACCACCCTGAAAATTAGATTATTGGAAGCAAATATAGTGGTGTGCAAACAGGAAGAAGACATGTTGGAAGTGATGATCAAGTCAACTTGTGTCTTCTAACTGAAATAGAACCAAAGAATTACAATGAGGCCAACAAGAGTGAAGATTGGATAAAGGCTATGAAAGAAGAGCTACAGTAGATTGAAAGAAATAAGACATGGGATTTAGTTCCAAGGCCAATTGGTAAGAACATCATTGGCACAACATGGGTCTATAGAAACAAGGTAAATGAAGAAGGTAAAGTGATTAGAAACAAAGCTATACTAGTATGCAAAGGATATTCTCAAGTCGAGGGCATAGATTTTGAGGAAACTTTTGCCCCAGTTGCAATATTAGAGGCTATTAGAATGTTCTTAGCATTCATAGCATATAAAGATTACAAGGTTTATCAAATGGATGTTAAATCTACATTCTTGAATGGTAACCTTGAAGAAGAAGTCTACATGGAGCAACCTAAAGGGTTTGAGTCACTTGAAAAAGGAGATTATGCGTGCTAATTGAGAAAAGCTCTATATGGATTAAAACAAGCACCTAGAGCGTGGTACTCTAGATTGGACATCTATTTACATCAGCAAGGCTTCAAAAGAGGATGTGTTGACAACAATCTCTACACCAAAGTGGAAGGTAATCACATGATTATCATTGTTGTTTATGTAGATGGTATCATATTTGTTGGAAGTCATGATGATTTGTGAAAGAAGTTTGTTGATCAAATGCAACAAGAGTTTGAAATGTCAATGATAGGTGAGTTGTCCTACTTTCTTGGTTTGCAAATTTCACAATTAGACAAAGGAATTTTTATTTCCCAAATCAAGTATGCTAAAAACATTTTGAAAAGGTTTCAAATGGATGATTGTAAGCCTGTTAGTACACCTATGGTGACTAGGTGTAAGCTGTCCAAGAATGATGATTCACCAGATGTTGATCAAACCATGTTTAGATCCATGATTGGTAGTCTTTTGTACCTTACTGCTTCTAGACTAGATATTGTACAAGTAGTTTGTATGGTAGCTAGA
>VDFB02320336.1:0-20552 GCA_007258455.2 Sequoia sempervirens | reverse complement strand
GGGGCTATGTGGTTGGCCTTCCAATTCGTGGGGCCTAGCTTCTTCCCATTGATAGGTGGGTTACTTCTTTTTTGGTGGATCTCTTGCTGTTGTTTGGGTGGCTTTTGGGTGGAGGGGTTCGTGTTTCCCTTGGGGTTTTCCATTTCTTCCAAACGTGACCTGGGGGTTTGCATGCATACCGGGGATTTTGCTTATTGCTATGTCATGTGGGGAAACATCTGCGGCTAGCCCCAAATTGGATTTCCATTCAACATTTGGTTCGAAGCCTGCAGTACATGGTGTGAATGTTTTTGACAATACGTTGTTCTCATCAGAGACGGAGATGAATGATCTAGGACCGGTTAGTGGTTCCCACATAACGAAGATTAATGGGTGTTTGGAAAGATGCAAAGAGCGGCCGAAATTGATTATCCTGATGGAGATGCTTGCAGATGATATTGAATACTATTCGAGGCATTCCTTTTATTGCAAGTTCATGGGTTTGAGAGTTTCGTTGCAATTTTTGGAATCCTGGGCTCAACGGACATGGATGCCGAAGGGGGAGATGGAGATTAGGCTCCTTGCAAACAACTATTTTATGGTATCATTTGACTACATGGCAGATCGGAATAAGGTCTTTGAGGGGGGTCCCTATTTTTATAACCAAGTGGGATTGTTTATCAAGCCATGGCATGCAGGCTTCAACCCGACTGAGGCGCTACCAAGTCGGATTCCGGTTTGGGTTAGGTTTCCGTGGTTCCCGGTTGAGTGTTGGCAGGATGATGTGTTGCAGTTGGTGGCCTCAATGCTCAGTAAACCTATTGGGTCTTCTCAACAGACGCAGTTTAAGAAGGTAATGACTTTTGCTCGTATCTATGTAGAAATTGATCTTAGCAAACCATTGCCAGATTTTGTTGAAGTGTGTGCTAGATCCTATACTTGGGTGCAACAATTAGATTATGAAACCCTACCTTTTCGGTGTCGTCTTTGTCACAAATATGGTCACTTGCAGCGTAGGTGCCCTAGGGCTAAGCCTGTGGCTCCCCAACCTTCTCAGCCCTCTCGTAATCCGCCTATGTCTGATAAGGGGAAGGAGCCTATTCTGGGTGATGGTAACGATGATGATGGTTATGTCCCTGTCAAAGCTAGCAATACGACTCGGGGGCAAAAGCGGACCTTGAGAGAGAGACAGGATGATGACACTTTTAATAAGTTTGAGGTGCTAGATGATCTCAGCCAGCAAGAAGTGAATCCGGGGTTGATGAACCTAGATCAGGGTACTTTGGGTTCAGGTCAAGATGATCCTCCTTTGGTGGCTATGCAGGTTGTGCAAGAGGTCGGTGTTGGGCAGATGGATATGAATCAACAGTTGACTATTCAGGTTGAACAAGAGCCCTCTGTAGGAGCTACGAAGAGAGGTGGAGGTGGTTCCCCATTGCCCCTGAAAGATGGTACAAAAGTGGGTAAGAGCTCTTTGTCTTCTTTTCGCTTGGGTATTCTACAAAAGGAACTGAAGAAAGGAGTTGGCGAGAAAACTTCCAAGCTGGGCAGGAAAAAGGATATGGATAAGATCAAATCAACTGGGGAAACTTTGGTGGAGTTAGGGTCAGTCAAGACTCTTGATTCACATTTTTCTGGCCCTCAGAAATGATTATTCTCTCATGGAATGTAAGGGGCTTGAACAGTGGCCCTCGACAAAAAGTTGTTCGTGATTTGGTTAGGAATCATTCTTCGGATGTTCTTTTTCTTCAAGAGACCAAGTTATCTGTGGATAATATGTTGGACATGGTACCTAGGTTGTGGAATTATGGTGAATGCCAGTGTGTGGGGGCTTTAGGTGCTTCCAGGGGGTTGGATTGCTTTTGGAACCCTCGAAAGATTTGCCCCCTTTGGTGGATATCCTCTAGATCCTCTATATCCCTTGTCGCCTCTTGTTTTGAGTCTGGTGAGTGTATTCTCCTCTCTAATGTGTATGCTCCAGTTGAGTTTTAGGGTAAACAACTTCTATGGTCCCATCTCCGCTTTGTTCTAGTTTAGCCCTTTCCATCCATGGGTTTTCATCGCGATTCTTTAATGTTATGGTGCTGAATTGTTCCGGTTCTGTAATGGACTTCACGAGCGTTAAGTGCCGAGAGGCTTGACCGATTCTTGGTTTCCTGTTATTGGGTTGGTGACTTGTGGTCTACTAGATCAAAAATTCTTGACTGGTGAGGTTCTGATCATTGGCCTATTAAGCTTAGTATTATATCTGCTTGGGCACCTCATTCTCCCTCCTTCAAGTTTCAGCTTATGTGGTTACGAGATTCTACTCTTCGTGAGCATGTGGCTGAGTGGTGGAGGATTGGAAGACCTGCTTTTGGTACGACAATGTTCACTTTTGCTAAGCTTCTTCAGTTTGTCAAATACCAGCTTAAGAGGTGGAATCGGCGATGTTTTGGTAATATCTTTCATGCTAAGGTCACTGCTCAGGAGGAGTTGAATAATATTACATGATTGATTCGAGAGAATGGGGCTTCTGAGGATCTTCTGAGGGAGGAGGCTAGGACTTTGAAAGTGGTTGAGGAATTTGAATTGAGGGAAGAGATCTATTGGAAGCAAAAGGCTCAGGTTGAGTGGCTTCAGGAAGGTGATAAAAACACTGACTTCTTCTTCAATTCTATGAAAGACAGGAGGCATGGTAATTCCATTTCCGTTCTGGTGAATGATAGGGGAGAACGTCTTGCCTCGCACCAAGAAGTCTCTACTGAGGCTTCTCAATATTTTGCTACTTTATTCAAGGAGGATTCTCGAGGGGGCTCTATTGAGGAAGCACAGGTTCTTTCTTGTATTCCTCAGTTGGTCTCCAGGGAGGCGAATGAGTTTCTGATGAAAGAAATTTCTCTTGATGAGCTGGAGGGATTGTGTTTCAGATGAAGAGGGGTAAAACTCCTGGCCCCAATGGTTTCCCGATTGAGTTTTATTAAGAATTCTAGGATATCATAAAGTTGGATCTTTTGGCAGTTGTCCTTGAGTCCTAGAGGAATAAGCAAATGCTTTGTGCTCTGAATTCCACCTTCCTTGCTCTCATCCCCAAGTGTGAAGGGGTTGATAGGTTATCTCAGTTCTGTTCTATCTCTCTTTGCAATGTGGCTTATAAAATCATTTCAAAGTTAATGGATGAGAGGCTGAAGAAGTGGCTTAAAGTGCTGATTTTGGAGGAGCAGAGTGGATTTGAAGTGGGTCGACAAATTCTAGATGGGGTTGTCCTTGCTACGGAGACCATCCACTCCATGGACAGCTCCCATGAGAAGGAAATGTTCATTAAGCTGGATATGGCCAAGGCTTATGACAGGGTTAGATGGTCTTTCCACGGAAGGTCCTTATGTCTTTTGGTTTTGGTGAGGAGTGGATCCAATGGGTCATGAGTTGTGTCACATCTGTTTCCTTCTCGGTTTTGATAAATGGAGATCATTCTGAACTTTTTGGTGCCTCTAGGGGTTTGCGCCAAGGGGATCCTCTTTCTCCATATCTTTTTTTGCTTCTTGTGGAAGGTCTTGGACATTTGTTGAAAAGAAATGTAGAGCTTGGCATCATTCAAGGTTGGCGTTGGGGTGGAGATTTTCCTCCGCAATCCCATTTGCAGTTTTTTGATGATACTACCTTGATGGGGATGGCTACTATTAGAGAAGCTACTAATTTGAGGCAGGTGTTGGACTTATATCTTGTTGCTTCGGGGCAATTGATTAATGAGGAGAAATCATCCATCTTCTTCTTCAATACGCCGGCCCCTATACAGAGAAGAATTGTTAATACCTTGAGGTTTCAGATAGGGGTTCTCCCTTTGACATATCTGGGTATCCCAATTTTTGTTCGCCGACTTCCCAAGGGTTCTTGGCAAAATATTATTGATAAGCTCCATGCAAAAGTTAATCATTGGACCCATAGATGACTATCTTTTGTGGGGCGGGTTCAGCTTCTCAAGTTGGTGGTGCAAGCTCTCCCTACCTACAGATGTATGCTTCAGGTGGCTCCGATGGGTTTTCTTAGGGAGATGGATTCTCTTGAAAGGAAATTCTTATGGGCTGGAAATTTGTCGTCTTCCAAGTGGAGCCTGGTTAGGTGGGATGTTGTGTGTAGTCCGAAGCAATTTGGTGGTCTTGGTCTTTGACAATCTGGGTTGTCCTGAGTGGTTGTGGCTACTAAGCTATTCTAGAGATGGTGTGTGGAGCAAGATCAGCTGTGGGACAGGATTTTATCTCATAAGTATTTCTTGGGGACTCCTCGACATGATCTCCCTCATTACCCTCTTGAGGGGAAAGGCTCGGTGATTTGGAATACTCTTCAGAAGGGTGCAAAACTCATCAAGGAAGGTTTATTTTGGATTTGTAGGCGGGGTACTGAGCTCTTTTCTGGACAGATTCTTGGGATGGCTTCCCTCCACTTACTTCTTAGTTCCCCAACCTCCTTCCTTTGTGCCAGAGATTTCTTATGGCTGGTTGGTCTAGAGTGAGTGACTTCAAGTCTGCCTCTTCTTTTGGTCAGTTGGAGGTGGCTCATTGGAAAGACCCCACAGAGTGGCCGGACTTGGGACTTGGGGAAGAAAGTACTGAGTTTCACAAGATTCTTTGTAGTAGGAGTTGTAGTTCTCTTTTAGAAGAGGATATTCTTGCTTGGACCCATAATCCTAAGGGGATTTATTCTGTTGCTTCTGGTTATCAGGTGTTATTGGCTTAGAAGTTGAATGGGGTGGAGGTTCATTGGTGGAAAAGGGTGTGGAATAATTTCTCTTGGCCAAAATGCAACTGTTTTGTTTGGACTCTGGCATGGAATAGGTGATTGACCTGGGATAACATTCGTAAACGGGGATTCTAGGGACCTTCAGTTTGTGTTTTGTGTGGGAGAGAGGAAGAAGATTCTTTGCATTTGTTCTTTCGGTGCCCCTTTGTTGTGCAACTTTGGCACTGGTGGTGGGAGGTGTGGAAGCTTCCTTGCATTCATGCTTGCTCTTTAGTAGAATTTTGGGATAGTTTGGGCATACCTCCTTCTATGGCATCCTTTTTGTAGGATATTTGGTATGCGGGCCCTACCTTTTTGCTTTGGCAGATTTGGTTGGAGCGGAACCGCCAGATCTTTCGTGATCAGAAGTTGTTGGGTCGGCAAGTGTGGTGGCATATGTTAGGAATGGTGCAGGAGTCAGTTGTGGCTAAGAGTGATGTGGTTCTCCCCTTGGAGAGAGGTGATGCTGAGCTGGTGGAAAGACTGGGTCTTTTGGAAATTCACTCTTCTATTGTCCGATCCAGGAACGACAGGCATGGGAAACAAAGAGTTGTATGGGTTGGTAGGTGGTTGCCTCCTCCAAATGGCTTTTTAAAGATCAATACAGATGGGTCTTCTAGGGGAAATCCTGGGCCTGCTGGGATTGGTGGGGTTGGCAGGGACTCTGCTGGGTCGGTGATTTTTCTATTCTCTATTCATGAGGGGAGGAATATTGTTAATCTCATGGAGGGGCTGGTGATTCTTTATGCCATTGAGAAGGCGCTTGCTCTGGGATGGAAAAAGGTTATATGTGAAGCTGATTCATAGATCTTGATTAATCTGTTGAATGAGCAGAAGATATCTGATATAAATTGGCAGTTGGCTTCGGTGGTTCAGCGAATTCTTCAGGTTAGTTCTCAGATGGAAGCGGCTTCCTTTGTTCACATTCCGAGGGAGTGGAATCGTGCTGCTGACTGCCTAGCCAAATGGGCCTCTGAGCATGATAGTGGTTGGAAGGTTGAGGATTGGGATCAAGTTACCCCTGAGCTACGTTAGGATGTTGATCAGTTCTTTGAGGAGGATAGGAGGATACATGGGGATAGTTGATTTTGTTTTGTGTTGCGGGGTTGTTTCATTGCTTTCGGGGGCTGGGTCCCTTGGTTATTATTGTAATATTGTTTTCTGATTTCCAATAAATTTTTTACCCCTTTTTATTTAAAAAAAGAGAGTTACGAATGACTACCGTATATGTTTATGTACTTTGATTTTGTGAAATTGTATATTTGTATCCTATAGCTCATCCTATATATATATATTCTCTTAATCTTTGATGATAGATATTAGACATGATTTTTTCATAGTTCAAGGTGATGATGATATTACATTTAAATTCTAACTACGCAAGCTTTTTAAACAAATGCTCTTAGCTTTAGGCAGATGAGACAAGTTTAGAAGGAAAATTTTAATGAACCTTGAAAAAAATTTAAATACATTGAATTTGCAAGTATCAAATACAAAATCTACCAACTTCATAGATGTAAAGTTTCTTTCAGTAATTACTTACATCTCCATTTAGCAAAATAGTACTTTCCAATTTCCAGGATTAAACTTTTTTTGTTGATTGTGAACCATTTTTAACAAAGCAAGGAAAAATAATTATTAATTCAAAACTATGCATCCACTACAGTCAATATGCTTGAAATAAAAAGATTCAAATGGAAACCCATATCAACCAATATACTTGAAAGTGAACCTCAATTTTTTTTTACTTTGTAAGTTTCAAATAAAATTAGTAAACAAAATTGTTTGTAGTCAAGTAAATGTTGAAATGATAATGACCTCTTGTAGGTAAGATAAGGAAGAGCAATGGATTAAAAAATAGCAATGATTTTTTATTATATATTTGGGATTATTTTCAATATAAAAAAAATGGGTGTTATATCTCCTTTTAAAATTTATTTTGAAGAGATTATCCTTTCTTTCTTTCCAAAATATTCTCTTGTCAAATTTAAAGATCAATACAATTCAAATTGAACTAAAAAATCTACAAGTAGAAGTTTATTTCCCCTAACAACTATTAAAAAGTATATAAATCAAAAGTTTTTGTACTTAAATATTTTGATTTATTTGAAATTAGAATTTAGTTTACTTTTAGAATGTGAAATGATTTGCGTGCAAAAAAAGAAAATTAAAAAAGAAAGGTTGCTTTTATATCTAAATTACAACTAGCATACCTATATTTTAAAAATATATGTAAAGTACGCCGAAAGATATCTTTCTCAAGGTGTCTATTTTTAATCAATTGAACCTTAACCCAAAATGAAGCGCGCACACACACACACACACACATATATATATAATACGTCGTGAGTTATCGTCATCGAAGAGTCTATTGCAACCTAATTGAACTCTTATTCTAACATTAACTCAACACTAATTGAATGCTAATCCTAATCATAGTTGTAATTGAATCCTAACCCTAATTGAATGCTAATTGAACCCTAATCCTAATTAATTCCTAACCTTAATTGATACCTAACCCTAACTGTATCATAACCCTAGATAACTATAATTGACCCCTAACACTAAAACAAATAATAATCCTTATCTTAATTGAACCCTAACTCCAACCCAAACTATAATTTAACCCTAACCCTAACTAAACCCTTATTGAATGAACCTTAGTGAAGTTAGTGAATGAACCCTAGCCCTAACCTGACCTTAATCATAATCCTAATTAAACCTTAACCCTTCTTAAACGCTAGCCAAATTTTAATGATAACCCTAACTATAACCCTAAGTGAGCCTTCACCCTAACCTAACCCTTAGTGCAACCTAACTATAACCCTAACACTAACTCGAAGGTTTATCTTACAACCCTAATTAAACTCTAACCCTAATTGAACCATATCCTTAACCCTACCCCTAATGAAATTTTCATCCTAATTAAACCATAACTCTAATATGATTGAACTCTTATTGCAACTCTAACTCTAACACGAATTAAACCCTGACCCTAACCTGATTGAACTCATATTATAACCCTAACTCTAACACTAATTGAATTGTAATAGTAACCCTAGCTATAGTTGAAACCTAACCCAAATTGTATCAAAACCCTAGAGAACTCTAATTGAACCCTAACCCTAAAATAAACAATAACCCTTACCTTAATTGAATGGTAACTCCAATCCTAGCCCTAATTTAAGACTAACCTTAACCCTGACCTTAATTACACCCTTATTGAATTGTAACTCTAATTGATCCCTAACCCAAATTGAATACTAATTGAACCCTAACCCTAAGTGAGTAGTAACCTTAATTAAAATCCAACCATAACCTTAATTAAACTTATTCTTCAACATTACTCTTAAAAACTAAACACTGTTACTCTTTTACATTTAATTTTTTAAAATCCTCAAATAATAATTTAACTATTTTAATTCATTTTTTTTATAATTGTTCATTTGATATCATTTAACCTATGTCACAATTTATCACTTCATAAGAATATTATATATTTTATTTAAAAAGATAGTTAAAAATCTCTTCATATTCATTACAAAACTTACTAACGAGAACCATATGTCTACTAAATTTATTCTAAATAATTAAAAAAAAAATCCATTACCCTAATTGAACCCTAAAGCTAACCCTAATTGCATTATACCCCTAGCTAAACCCTAGTTGAACCCTAACCTTAACACTACCCCTAATTCTAACCCTCTCCCAAAATTTAATCTAGAACCCTAACCTAAAATTAACTCTAATCTTATTTGCATCTTACCTAACCTTGATTGATCCCTAACCCTTATTAGACCTTAAATAAATCCTAATTTAATTGTAACCCTTACCTAACCTTAATCCTAATCCTAATGTTGACCCTAACCCCAAGCTTTATCCTAGAAATTTAACCTTAACCTTAACCATAACCGTAAACCTAATCTTAATTAAATCTTAAACCTAATTGAACCATAATCCTAACACTAACACCTATTGGAGCCTAAGTAAACCCTAAGCCTCTTATTGAACCATATCCTTAACCCTACCCCTAATGAAATTGTCATCCTAATTAAACCATAACTCTAACCTAATTGAACTCTTATTGCAACCCTAACTCTAACACGAATTAAACCCTGACCCTAACCTGATTGAACTCATATTATAACCCTAACTCTAACACTAATTGAACTGTAATCCTAACCCTAGGTATAGTTGAAACCTAACCCTAATTGTATCAAAACCCTAGAGAACTCTAATTGAACCTTAACCCTAAAAGAAACAATAACCCTTAAACCTTAATTGAACCCTAACTCCAATCCTAGCTGTAATTTAAGACTAACCTTAACCCTGACCTTAATTACACCCTTATTGAATTTTAACTCTAACTAATCCCTAACCCAAATTGAATACTAACTGAACCCTAACCCTAAGTGAATAGTAACCTTAATTAAACTCCAACCATAACCTTAATTAAATTTATTCTTCAACATTAATCCTTAAAAACTAAACACTCTTACTGTTTTACATTTAATTTTTTAAACTCCTCAAATAATAATTTAACTATTTTAATTCATTTTTTTAATAATTATTCATTTGATATCATTTAACCTATGTACAATTTATCACTTCATAAGAATATTATATATTTTATTTAAAAAGATAGTTTAAAAATCTCTTCATATTCATTACAAAACTAACAAGAACCATATGTCTTCTAAATTTATTCTAAATAATTAAAAAAAATCCATTACCCTAATTGAACCCTAAAGCTAACCCTAATTGCATTATACCCCTAACTAAACCTAGTTGAACCCTAGCCTTAACACTACCCCTAATTCTAACCCTATCCCAAAATTTAATCTAGAACCCTAATCTAAAATTAACTCTAATCTTATTTGTATCTCACCTAACCCTGATTGATCCCTGACCCTTATTGGACCTTAAATAAACCCTAAGTTAATTGTAACCCTTACCTAACCCTAATCCTAATCCTAATCCTAATGTTGACCCTAACCCCAGGCTTTATCCTAGAAATTTAACCTTAACCTTAACCATAACCCTAAACCTAATCTTAATTCAATCTTAACCCTAATTGAACCATAATCCTAACACTAACACCTATTGAAGCCTAAGTAAACCCTAAGCCTCTAATTGAACCATAACCCTAATCCTAACTATTCCAACCCTAAGTAAACCCTAAGCCTCTAATTGAACCATAACCTTAATCCTAACTAAACCCTAACTTTACCTAACCCTAAATGAGTCATAAGTGAACCCTTATTGAACCATAATCCTATTTTTAGTTGATTGCCAACCCTGATTGAAGCCTAAAGCTAACTCTAATTGCATTGTACCCCTAACTAAACCCTAATTTAACCCTAACCCTAACACTACCCCTAATTCTAAACGTAATCCCAAGATTTAATCTAGAACCCTAGCCATAACCCTATTTGAACCTTAACCCTATTTATATTGTTATTTAATATGACATGTATAGTATTTTTTGATCTTACATTTAATCATATTCACTTTCTAACTCATGAAATTCAATAATCATAAGAAAGATGCATATTCAATAAAATTCTTAAGAAGCTAGGGATTTAAGAAACAAAACACTAAGTAACTACAAGTTACTTGTTTCTACAAACTACAAAATAAAGAAACTAAATAAATATAAAGAAACTCATTTTAACATAGGTTGGATGTAGATGCTAAATATTCACAAGACTTTCATAAAAGGTAATTTTATTTTCATAATTATCATGTTAGGGGAGAGGACCTAGTAGCTGTGCACCCTAACTTTGTGCTTCTCAAAATCCTACATGGAAATTTCAAATCACTCCAAATTTTTTACAACTTACTTGGCAAGTCCCCTACTTATAACTTTCGTGTCAGGGTCACATCATCAAATATGATGCCACATCAAAATGCTTTTTGTCAAGGTGTCTAAAAAGGCCCAAAAAAAAGTGCTACCAATACTTGTGCATTCACATCATGGGTAGTTGAGCGCTGATGTGGCATCACATGATTGGTTGCTTTTTAAATCAAAGGAATACGTTTTGTTTAAGTTATTTAATATTTTATATATTTTAATATACCATGCCCCTCCACTTATTATTAAAAGCTATTAATTTTGTTGAACTCAAATTATATATTATATTTAGAAAATTTAAATTAAATTTATTACATGAAAATAAAAAGGAAGTCAACCATTTATACTCGTATTATGTAAAATATTTTTAAAATTGATTGTAAGTTTGAAACTCAAATCATGTAACCAACAAATATTATTGCCAACCCTCCACCAGAGAATGATCCACCTGAGCCCCTGCTCCGTGAGCTCCCAAGAATATGAATCATAACTTTTTCAAATAAAGAAAGCCCTAAAAGAAAAACTGAACGAAACCAAAGAAACCCTACTAAAACAGTTACGCAAAAATGAAAAACCTAATAACAATGTGTCTGATTTTCTGGCATCCAACAAGAAAGGTTCAGCTTGCAAAACCGTTCACATTGTGTATTTTAGAATATCAACGACTGATTTTACAACCAAAAAAAATAACCACCCAAGAATTATAACTGCCACCACTCACGACAGTCAAAAGGATGTCAATTTAAATGCAGCTTCAAAAACTTTACGGAGAATATTCCTTGAATGCTTTCACTGTATAATGCCTTTTGGCGTAATTATTAATTGTTGAATTATTTTAAAATGAATATAATATAATTTTATATAATAATAAATATTTTATGAATTTTAAAAAAATAGAATTTAATTTAATTTTAGAATGAAATTTTAGTTTTCAAGATATTGTGGTGATTTGATTATTTATTTACTATTCAAATTTAAAGAAAAATACAATCTAATTGAAACCAAAAGAGAAAAAGTAGGAATGTATTTCTCTTGCAAACATATTAAATAGATTGTTTCTGCCAAAAAGTTATAGAATAGTTATGTTTTAATTAGTTGCGTTTGATAATTTTTAGCAACAATGTTGATAAAGAAAATAAATAAATAATAGTTATAGTTATAAATAATTATATATGTCATGCAATTTCCTTTTTAGTTTCTTCAAAGCAAAAAACAATGATGCAACAGACTAGATGAGCCATGTGAACCCTCAATAAAAGGAGACATGCTTGTGGATTTAGAAACACACAATCAAAGAAGCACAATTTTTTTTAACACACAAGAATCTTTTATTCATTCAAACAAATTACACCATGATGCACCTCATGTGGAGGTCCGTTATTACATCAACTATTTGTTCCTCAATACATTATAAACAAACTGACTTTATGAACAATCAAGGGAACTCTTTATAAAGGACGTATCCCCTAAAAATAGATAGCATATTGGATTGTTTTTCCTCTATGCATTTAGCATGCAAAACTAAAACACATGCATATAAGAATAAAATTCATGCAAATTAATTGTCTTAAAAAAAAAGAGTACATGGAATTCAAGGTGAATTGCATGGTGGTGAGACCCATGCATCAACAATGACATGGGTTCATATAAGTTAATTGTCTTAAAATAAAGAGAACATGGATCTAAGCTTTGCATCTACAGCCAAGAACTTTATGTTCAATTGTGTAATATAAATTTAAAGATTACAAGATTTTCCCATCAAAAGTATGTCTATTAAAATATTATATTAAAAAAATTTATTGATAAAATAAAAAACAATTCCTTGCCTTCAAAGGCAAGATGCAACATAGAAACACAAATGTTGTGAGGATAACAAATAAGAGACAATTACAAATCTAAAGTCACCACTAACAAAACTGCGGTTCTAACTCTAAGATTCTAAATCTAACAAGTAGCAGGAGCAAAAGAGAGGGTGTTCTCCTTCAAATCAAAAATATGCATCTGAATGTTATAGTGTGGATTTTTTTTGACAAAATAGAAACCCCATGGATTTCACATCTTTAATAGAAAGGTTTCTCCAGTCTATACTATGGCAATTCTAATACTAAATTTTTCCTATTTTCTTGACCCAGAAATGATAATCAAATTTGAATCCTCAACTTTCAAAATTATGATTTACTTTAAAGATAAAAAGCAAAGGAGTATTTATACAATCAACTAACAAGACAAGACCAATAAACAAAGTGTAGAATGGATGTATCTGGATTGAAGCCATAACCTAGACAGCATATAAGACTTTAAAATAGTCATGAAACTGAGTAATAAAGTTTAGTGACTTTGCTGAATGACATTTAAGCCCTCTATCTTTTCACCATGATCACACTGTGACATTCAAATCCAATAAGTTAATAACATAATACTAAAATAAAGCCCAAATTATGAATATGCTAAATCTAAAAAAAAAAAAAAAGAGTAAACATAACTAACATGTAGTTTATACCTTAACAACCACACATGAACAACCAAAAACCTTCCTGGCTTTTCCTTCCGAATCAATCTTACAAAGCTGCAGCAAAATTAAAATTTCACCCACTAAAAATGGAAAACACACAAACAAAATGGTAAGTAAAGATATTCAGTGAGACATTACATTAATCAGGATCACTATCTATTGAGATTTAATTATTTATATTTGTAATAGAATATTTCAAAAATTGGCTTCGCTTATTTAAAACGGTAGTTACGGAAAAAAAATTACAGAGGGGAAATGATTGTGAGAGAAAATGAGATGGTGTTCAGTGCATATTAAAATGGAATTTAGTTACATTAACGTAAAATGCCTTAATTCGTGCCACCTGGGCACATTAAATCCTATTTGCACCATTCAAGAGCAAAGTATTATTTGAAATCAGAATTCTTGCAGATGATGGGCACGTGTAGTCTTTAGAGTGAGGAAATGGGGTGAGGAAATGGTGGAAGACATGTTTCAATAAGCATGTGCTAGTGACAATTAAATATTAAAATCAAGATTTAAGGAAACATTTTGTTTAAGGGAAGGTGAGGATTAATTATGAATCTGAGTTTTTGTGTACACAAAATTTTAGCTAATTTTAACTGTCATAATTTTTGCATTTATGCAAACATTAATTAAGAAGTGGCTAAAAAAATGCCTCAAATAAAGCCAAAAAAATTGTAAAATAAAAATGTTATATTCAATCCTGTAAAATCGGCCTTTATCGCCTAAAATTTTTTAGCCAATGATACTCAAGAAAAATAATTTTGAAAATTAAAAAAGTTAAAAAACATGCATTTAACTTTAGAAAAAATTTCAAATATAATATATAAAAGAAAATAATCAATTTTGATTGGTTGAAGTTCAAAACATTAATCACTAGTTAGGATCTCGTGGTGCCTATAATTCTCTCTCGCAAGAACTAATAAAAAAACTTTCCTATGTAAAATATTTTATGATTTTTTTGAAACTAGAATTTAGTATAATTTTAGAAAATGGAATAATTTGGGTGCAAAGAAAAATAAGAATAGAAATTTGATTTTATATATAGATTTTAGTTCATAATTTATTGTAAATCATAATTAGTAGTTTTTGAATGATTTTAAATGAATATTTTATTTTATTTACTTTATTTATTTTAGATAATTAGTATAATTTAATTGATTATGTTAAAAACTACATAATAAATATTTTATGAAGTTTAAAAATTAGAATTTAGTTTAATATTATAATTAAGTATAAGCTTTAAAAATATTTTGTTGATTTAATTAATTATTTTCTAAACCTAATAATATTTAATTTCACATAGAAATAAAATTATAAATTAAAATACTTAATTTTGTTTGTGATGTCAAATATAAAAACTAATTTAATAACATTTTAGATTAAAATACTTATTTTTATTTAAATTATTTTATCATTGAAGGTGAATTTATAAACTAATATTAAGACATTAATAACTCTAACCCTAATTATTTCACTTAGAAATAGAAATCTAGACTCAAATATTTATTTAAATTGTTTAAAATATTTTATTAATGTCAAATTTATACACTAATATTAAGATATTATTAACCCTAACCCAAACCCAAACTTTATCCTACAACTTTAATTGAACCTTAAACCTAACCCTAATGTAACCCTAACAATAGGGTTTAATTAGCATTAAGATTTAATTAAGGTTAGGGTTAGGGTTCAATTAAGGTTATTGTTCAATTAGGGGTAGGGTTAGGGTTAGGGTTGTGACTAGGGTTCAATTAGGATTAGGGTTAGGGTCAGTGCTAGGGTCATGATCAGGGTGAATATTACAATTAGGTTATGGTTATGGTTTAATTAGGGTTAGGGTTATGGTTCAATTAGTATTAGGTTGGGGCTATAGTATTAAATGAGGGTTAGTGTTACAATTCAATTGTGTTAAGGTTTAAATAGGGTTAGGGTTAGGGTTTTGGTTCAATTAAAGATAAGGGTTCAATTGTGGATAAGGTGCAATTATGGTTATGATGAAGGTTAGGGTTAAAAAAGGGTTAAGATTGAATTAGGGATACACAGGGTTTAATTAAGGTTACTATTAGGTTAGGGTTGAGATTCATTCAAGGTTATGTATAGGGTTCGATTAAGATTACTATAGTGGTTAGTGTTGCAAATCAATTACAACTAGGTTTAGGCTTTTGGGATAAATCTTGGGGTTGCCACTAGGGCTAGGTTTGTAAATATATTACTATAATTAGGGTTCTATAATAAATTTTTGGGTTACATTTATGATTAGGGTTAGAGTTAGAATGAATGTTATATTTTGGGTTAGAATTAACATTTGCATTACCTATTAGCTTTGAGTTTAATGCCATGATTAAAATTGTATATCTAACCCTAACCTTAACCCTAATTCTAAGACTAACACTAATTCTAATTGTATCCCTAACCTAAACCCTAATTCTAACCCTAACCCTAACCCTAAACCTATATCTACCTCTAACATTGATTACAACTCTAACCCTAACCCTACCCTAATCCTACTCCTATCCTTAACCCTAATTGTCATCCCAACCTAAACTTATAAAAATAAAAAATAAAATAAAATATTCATAAATATTCTTTTAATTAGGGTTCAAGATTAGGATTGGGATTCAATTAGGGTTAGGGTCATGGTTATGGTTCAAACAAGGTTAGGGTTACAATTAGGGTTCTAAGATAAAGCTTAGGCTTTGGGTTAGGGTTAGGATTATCGCTAGGGTTTGATTAAGGTTAAGGTTAGGGTTAGGGTTCCATTAGGAATATGATTCTATTAGGGCTAGGGTTAAATTAGGGCTAAGGTTAAATTAGGGCTAGGGTTAAATTAGGGTTAGGGAATAATTAAGGTTATAGTTCAATTAGGGTTACAATTAGGTTTAGGTTTAAATGAGGGTTAGGGTTAGGGTTTAATTATATAAGGGTTAGGTTTTAAATAAGGTTTGTGTTTAGTTAGGGTTGGGTTTATGGTTCAATTAGGTTAAGGTTCAATTAGGGTTAGGGTTATAAGTAAGGTTTTAGGATAAACATTGAATTATGATTACATATATAGGGTTCAATTAGGGTTATTGTTAGGATACATGTAGGGTTACATACAAGGTTCAATTATGGTTATTGTTAGGGTTTGGGTTATACTTCAGTTAGGGTTCAATTAGGATTACACTTAGGCTTCTAGAACAAATATTAGGATTAGGGTTATCTCTAATCGTAATCCAAACCCTAACCTTAATCATAACCCTAATTGCATCTCTAACCCTAACTATAATCCTAACCCTAACCCTAACTCCAACCCTAATTCTATCTCTAATTGTAACCTTTACCCTAATCCTAACACTAAACCCTACCCCTAATTGTACCCTAATTATAATTGTATCTCTAAAATCAATCCTAAACCTAATACTAGCCCTAACCCCAACCTTATCCCCAACCCTAACTCTTATTTTAACCCTAACCCTAACCTAACCCTAATTCTATCTTTAACTAGAACCCTGATCCTAACCTTAATTTCATATCTAACCCCAACCCTAACCCTAATCATAACCCTAACCCTAGCCTTAAACCTAACCCTAACCCCAACCTTAACTCTAATTCTAACTGTTACCCTTACCCTAACCCTAATTCTACCTCTAAAAGTAACCCTAACCTTAATTTTATCATTAATTATAATCCTAACCCTAACCCTAATTTTATACCTAACCATAACCCTAACCTTAACCCTAAACATAACCTTACCCCTAACCCTAACCCTAACCCTAACCCTAAATTTATCTCTAATTATAACCCTAACGCCAATGCTAACTCAAATATTAATCATAAACCTAATTCACCCTAATTTTATCTCTAACCCTAACCCTAAACCTATCCCCAACTCTAACTCTAATTTAACCCTAACCTAACCCTAATTTTATCTTTAAGTAGAACCTTGACCCTAACCCTAATTTTATCTCTAATTGTAACCCTAACCCTAACCCCAACCATAACTATAATTATAACCCTAACTATAACCCTAACCCTAATTTTACATCTAATACTAACACTAACCCTAATCCTAACCCTAACTTTCACCCTAACCATATCTCCAACCCTAAATTTTATTCTAAACCTAACTATTATTCTAACTCTAACCCTAGAAACCTAACCTTAACCCTAACCCTAACATTAACCCTTACCCTACTCCTAATTGAATCTCAGTTGAATCATAACCCTAATGATAATCCTAATTGAACCCTAAACTTAAATTTGATCCCTAATTGTACTCCTAATTGAACCCTAACCCTAACTATAACCATAAGTGTAACCCTAATTATAATCATAATTGTGACCAAGTACAATTAACCCTAATGCAAATACTAATTCTAAGGTTCCCAAACTATAACCTTCATCCTAACTCTAACCCTTATTGTAATTGTAACCCCAATCTTTATTTTATAACCGTAATTATAATAAGAAATTAATAGCCCCAATGCTAATCATAATCCCAAGATTTATCCTAGAACCCTAATTTAGTCATAATCTATTTGAACTGTAATTATAACCCTAATAGTAGCCATAATTGAACCTTATATGTAACCCTAATTGAATGTTACCCTTAATCGTAACAATAACCTTAATTGAACCCTATATGTAATCTTAATTAAATACTAACCCTTTTTAACCCTAACCCCAATTACATCCAATCCACAATTGAAACCTAACTGTAATTGAACCATAATACTAAACCTAAACACCAATTGGATTGTAACTCTAATTGAACCCTAGAACCTTAACACTAACCCTTACCCTTATTGAAACCTAACCCTAATTGAACCCTAACCATATTTGAACCCTTAATGAATCCTAACCCTAATTGAACCCTAAATACTAATCGAATTATAACCCTAACCCTAATTTGTTTAATGTCTTAAATATTTCATTGTGAATTAGGGTTACACTTAGAATTAAGGTTGTCCTTAGGGTTAGGATTACTCTTATCATTAGGGTTAGGATTACTCTAATCCTAATTCCATCTATAACCCTAACCCCAATCCTAATTCCACCTCTAACCCTAACCCTAATCTAACCCTAGCTCCAACCCTAATCCTAATTCTTTCTCTAACCATAACCCTAATCCTAATCCTAATACTAATCCTAACCCTAACCCTTCACCTGATCCTATTTCTTTCTCTAATCATGATACTAAACTCAACCCTAACCCTAACCCTAATACTAACACTAATTCCAACCCTAATCCTAATTCTATCTCTAATCATAACCCTAATCCTCATCCTAACCCTAATCCTTACCGTAATCATATTTTCTTTCTCTAATCATAATACTAAACCCAACCCCAACCCCAACCCTAACCCTAACCCTAATCCTAAGGCTAACCCTACCCCTAATACCAATATTATCTCTAATCCTAACCCTAACCCTATTTCTAAAACTAATAGTAATTCTAATAATAACCTTAAACTTGACTCTAACTCTACATCTAACCCTAACCCTAATTTTATCTTTAGCCCTAACTCTATCCCATAATCTTAAACCTAACCTTATTACTAACCCTAACCCTAACCCTAACCCTAATAATTTTGTCTTCCATTTATGTTGTGAATGCTACTAGCATATATATATATATATATAATGTATATAAAAATGTCGAGAGATATCCTTCTCAAGGTGTCTATTTTTTATCAATTCGTTGCATAAAAGTGCAAGAGTTGGATATTAATTAATTCTTGATTTCTCATCATATTTGCTAGATAAAATGTGTAGGTAAATATGACACATAAGAGAGCTCCATCTAAACATTTATTTGATTCCTACTTCTAGAGATTTGATAATGCCTCTTGCACATGTTTTTCCAAAAAAAATCCATAACCTATTTTTTCCACATGTACATCTTGAATATGAGATGCTAGAACCTAGCCCCTTTTGGAATATTTTGTTAAGTATCAATTCCCATAACTTGGAAAATGCCATAATATGTGTCCTTGAAATAACCTTCAAATTTATCAATTCCGAAGGGTTATAGTTCATCATTAGGGATTGGTTAAATCCCATGGTCCACTCCCTTGATCTTATAATTTAGCATCTACTTTTTCCTATAGCTCAATATGTCCTTATTATATTATGCAACAAGGGCTTGTAGACTTGATTTTTCTTATTCACCATAATCCAAATGGAACACCTTTTGGAATAGTTCTTTGTTTACAATGAAAAACTTATTTCCTTGTGTATATTTTTTAATATCAATTTTATTATCATATATCTTTGAAATCCACTCAATAGGCTTAGGTCCTACAAAGTAATTGGGTGCAACCACTTTATCAAGATTAAATCTCTAGGTGTTATGTAGGGAGATGTCCTCAAACGAATTTAAACAAAAATTATGAAAAATTACTATCCACTCCTACAGTCAAAAGGTCTCTATATTAGCCATGAAATCCTCCAAATGGTTATTCAAGACCTCTTTCTTAGTTGATTTCTTAAATTTATTTGCAACCCATGGAAGCACTTCAATAAGATCTTGACTAGGATTACACTCAAATGGAATTTTGACAAGTAAGGATTAACTAGGAAAGGGTAGGTTTTAAGGCAAGCTAGGATGCTATGTTTCAAAATTTCCTCCAAGTACAAGGTCTCAACACAATGAACATTCAAAATAGGATTCACAATATGTTTCAATAAAGAAAAAATATTAATATTTTTCTAAAGCTTATTAATAGCATTGCTCGTGTGTAGGGTTCAAAAAATAGGGTTCAGTTATGACAATTAAATATTTTTAAGAGCATAAAAATGACGGTAATTAATCATCAAGTAATTTTTAAATTAATGTTATTGTGTAATCACATTGAATGGAAGACAATAGGAAATATTGAATCGTCACTCTAAATAGTACTCAAAACAAGGAGAATAATCCACATGGTGAGAAACTTAAACTAAGGTAATATGCATGAGTTCATAGATTGATTTATGTTTGGGTGATGCGCCACACAAGAAAAGAAAAAAACAATAACAACACATTGTATTAAAATGCATGGAAATATGTGATAGGTCCACATAAGAATCAAAATGGTTGGACATTTAATCAAATAAATTCATCAATAATATCATCCAATGTGGTTAATATTGTGATTGGTCTATTATGCATTACAAAAAGTTGGGTGGTAATTGATAGGCTCCACGTAGTGCAATGAAATAAATTGTGTGCAAAGTCATTTTCTAAGGTTCTTTAACATACATACAAATTATGTTAGTTTCCAACAATCATTCTACTTAGGATTAAGACATAAAGCATGAGCAAAGGATTAATTGAAATTAGAGCGGGGTAAGTAGGATTAGTGAAGCATTATGACATGATTTGTGTAATGCACATGAGTGAAAATCTACCAACATAATAGACAGTGCAATAAGGAAGACTTTTTTCCAGTGATAGTTCTTGAGATTCTTCAATACAAAAGGGTC